>JAEIFU010000220.1:0-184747 GCA_018904235.1 Lordiphosa stackelbergi | reverse complement strand
TTATATAACTGTGAAATTTAAATAGTTTTTCAATTTATTAATTCAACTTTCTTTCTTAGGGTACGCACAATAAGAAATGGGCACGTTCAGCGGTGATATTTGATCAGTGATCAGCTTTAAAGCAAGATTCCTTATTTGCTCATAACTTGAGAACCGCTCGTCCGATCTTTATCATTTCTTTGGCAAATCGATACATATTCCTAATGACTAACTATCTCTAGAAGGTACAAATCATCTATCTACAAAACTGTGGGAGATATGACGTTTTTTCAAAATTGTGGGGGCGGGAGGGGGCGTGGCAAAAATTGAAAATAAACTTGATCTGCCTGCAAGTATAAGAAGCATTTGTCCCATACATGTCAAACCTCTATCTCTTACCATCTCTGAGATCTGTTTGTTCATACGGACGGACAGACGGACGGACAGACGGACAGACAGACGGACAGACGGACAGACGGACAGACGGACTCGGCTGTTGATGCTGATCAAGAATATATATACTTTATAGGGTCGGAAATGATTCCTTCTCCTGTTACATACTTTTGCACAAACTTAATATACTCTATGTACCTTCGGTACAGAGTATAAAAACAAGTAAGTAAGCAGTCGAGTAGCCCGACTTCAATATACCCTGTACAAATGACAACGAGAGCGTAAGTTAAAGTCGGCTTTAACCGACTTCGATAAACCCGTTACTCATGAAAAAACACGTTTAACAGTGCTCCTGCTTTCCTTAGGGAAAAGTATCCGAAAAGTATGCAACATTTTTTTAGGGTGGTAGCGGGGGGGCTTGGTTCGCATTTTTGCTCATAACTTCTGAACCGTTCATCCGATTTTTATCATTTCTTCGGCAAATCGATTTATTTTGCTGATTACTAACTATCTCTCGAAAGTACGAATCGTCTATCTTTAAAACTGTGGGAGATATAACGTTTTTTCCAAATTGCGGGGGCGGAAGGGGGCGTGGCCAAAATTTGAAACAAACTTGATCAGCGTACAGATAAAAGAAACATTTGTCCCATACATGTCAAACCTCTATCTTTTACCATCTCTGAGATCGACGCGTTCATACAGACAGACGGACGGACAGACGGACGGACAGACGGACGGACAACGGACGGACAGACGGACAGACGGACATGGCTAAATCGACTCGGCTGTTGATGCTGATCAAGAATATATATACTTTATATGGTCGGAAATGTTTCCTTCTCCCTGTTACATACATTTGCACAACTTCATGATCCCCTTTTACCCATTTTCAATGGGTACAGGGTATAAAAAAACAATCGCTATATCTCTGCATCCCACAATGGTAAAATTCTGAAAAAGCTATTAAAAATAAAAATAATCAAAAAAATTAAAATTTTGGAGACATATTAATTAAAAACATTTTGAGAACGCGAAAACTCCAATTGAGTTGATATTGTTCCATTTCTGAGAAAATGTTTTGATTTAATCTTGGTCCGTTTTCAAGAACATTTTAAACTCAACTGGGAAAAAAATATGATTGACCCAGGTGTGGACGGATTTGCTCACATTTGGGCGGAATAGGGAGGACATACCTCTTTTGATCGGAAGTGAAGGGAGGCAAAACCTTCTTGGATATGTGCGCCTGCTGCTTCTCCCTCCACCCTTATATTCCATAGGAGTCAGAAACTTCGCTTCAACGACCCACACCACCTGACTCGTTTTATTTAAGTTTTTCAGAAAAACACAGAAAAATTTGTTCGGGCTTGACTGGGATTTGAGCCCGGTACCTTATGCATTCAACGTATGGAATGACGCGCTAGCCAATTCAGCCGTTGAACAGTTTTGCAGATGCACCTCTAGAGGGCTACTTATGCTTTGTTGAGTTGACAAGAGAGAGATAAAAAAATAGAGGGAAGCTAACTTCGGCTCGACCGAAGTTTATATACCCTTGAAGCATGATATATGCCTGCCAGTTTTTTATATGGCAGCTATAAGATATATTCATCCGATTTTTATCAAACTCTCCAAAATTATGTTGAAATAGATAATATTCATAACTGGAAAGTATAAAGACGCTACCATTGCAAAGAAAAAAGTTTTTCTCACTAGAACTGCTTTTTCGACCGATCGTTTTTATGGCAGATATATGTATAGTCATTTAACTTGACAGAATTTGGGAACAAAAAAAAATTTAAACAAAAACCCTTTGATACACGTTGTCTCAAATCGAAACTGAAACTAGTATCATTTTTTTGTATCAATGCAAACTTAGAAAGTATTAGATTGAAACTTCGAATATTTATTTGATGGGCAGAAGTATTAATTTGAAACTAAACAATTTTTTTTTTATTTCGAAAATTCGAAGAATGTATGAATTGTAAAACAAGCATGCCGAACGTCGCAGCTGGCGATGTTGACATGTCACATTTAGTGATTTTACTTTTAGTGTAAACAAATGTGTACTTAGTTAAAAGTAAAGGCTATGGAGGACCCTTTCCCAGACGACGTTATGATGATAAATAAATGGATTTTAAATGGCGCATATGAAAAGAAAAGCAGCTGAGTATTATGTCGTTTTTTGAAAATTTATGTAAAAACAAATGTTACTCTTTAGACAGGACACACAACAGGCAGAATGCTGCTGTGGCCTTTTAGCGCTTTGAAGACAACGTACAATGAGAGAGTGCGAAACCAAGAAAGCGCAGAACAGGCGTTTTTCGCGTTTTTACTCAAGGTTTCTGAAGGCGTAAACTGCTACAAGTACGGCAGGGTGTTCCCAGAAGAGAGCGCGAAAATGTGACTATGGCTCCCTCGAACACAGGGAGTATGAGGGTTATGGCTGGGGAACTCGAACAGGTTCGAGCAATAGGCATACCAAAAATCGCATGGACACGAGGAGAGACAAATGTTTCCACTTAAAGGGGTGTCTACACTTGACGAATTAAATTTAAAGTGTAAAAAGCTACAATTTGATAGTTTGAAAAAAAAAATTTTATAAAATGTTTTTTTTAATTTTAATTGCAGAATTTAGTGAACTGAATTTATAGAACAAAGATAGAAAAAATTAAATAAAAAAGCTAGTATCAAAATGAAACAAAAGTTTGATAGTTGAATTATTAAATTAATAAGACCTAGTGTCAAATTGATACTTAAAAATTAATACAATAAAGTGTCAACCTGATACACGTTAGTATCAATTTGAAATCCTCGAAATATCATGTTAATACTTTCGGTAAGATCAATTAAACTCGGAGTATTAGAGAGAATTCGATACTCAATAGTTTCAAGATGTACAAAGTGTGGTATTATAATATAGTACTGAGCAAAGTTTGGGGGCAATAGCATTTAAAACAAAAAAGTTTTTCTTACTAAAACTTTTTTCAGACCTATCTTTTGTATTGCAGCTATACCATATAGCTGTCCGATTTTGATAAAGCTTAGGAAATTTATGTGAAATCATAGAAAACTTATAAGTACGAGGGTTGGAAGCGATAGCATTGAAAACAGAAAAGTTTTTCTCACTCAAACTGGTTTTTCAACCGATCGTTCCTATGGCAGCTATATGCTATAGTCATCCGATCCGGACGGTTCCGACAAATGTGCAGCTTATTTGTACCAAAAGACTTCGTGCAAAGTTTGGTTGCGATAGCTTAGTTTTTAAGGAGGAGATAGCATAGAAACAGACGGTCAGAGGGACGGACGGACAGACGGACATGGCTATATCAACTCAGCTCGTCATGCTGATCAAGAATATATATACTTTATGTGGTCGGAGATGCTTCCTTCTATGCGTTACAAACATCCGGACAATTTTAATATACCCTCTCCAAGGATATAAAAATAAGCGAACTCGCTTCACTCGCTCTCTCTATTTTGTATATCTCTCTGTTGAAAACCGGTATTATTTTTGTTCAAAGCAAATATTATCCGATTGAGAAAAACTTTACTTATTTCAAGAACATTTGGAACATTTGTTCGCAAGAATTTTGAGACCATCTTGTTGTTATTTATAAGCTGAAGGCTACTTATTTTCTGAACAGGTTTTTCCTCTGTGTACCCATCCTCAGGAAGATAATCAGCAGCAGTCTGGCAACTGGGTATATCCCAAGAGCCTGGCGCAGGGCAAGGGGAGTCTTCATCCCCAAGGCAGGGAACGGGGGATAATTTGATCTTGGATATGTCATATTGATTTGTTCACAGGAAAGACAACTCTTCCTCCTTTCCTCCGCCATGCCATAGGACATCCTCATCAACTTCAAACTTTATTTAAGACTTTTAAAAAAAAAACAAAGAAATATAAAAATTTTTGTGCTCAACTGGGATTGGAACCCACGACCATTCCCACTGAACACTAATGGAAAGGCATTTAATCGCACATAGCATGTCTAAAAGGCTACTTATATATCTTCGCTCTCGATCTCCAAAGGGATTGAAGTAAGTACATTTGGAATTATTGAAGTTCGAAAGGCATGGGTCAATCCTTATAAGATTGAATTGTGTAGAATATCCTGAAGCTCTTCCTCAAGTTCTTTTACCGAATAAAGGAAAGTTGGAAGCACACACGCAATTAGATTGAGATATTAAATAATCCTAAAAGAGTCGTACCCTCGGCACGTAACTACATGGTTCATCTGGAAAGTAATAGGACTGATTTTCTTCCGCCGCGACTGGATTTGGTAGAGGGCGTTCCTACCCAACGAACGAGTGGCTGGCCAGTTGTCTCCGAGCACCTAGAGAGTCAGGACAGGCATTTTCGCTCGACGTGTTTCTGTGAGTGGTGCAAACCGGCAAGAGGTACGCCATTAAATTCTCTGTGAAACTCGGTAAATCTGCGACGAAGACGTTTTATATGATCAAGCAGTTTACCCAAGTGTTGCTTTAGTAAGAAGTGGTGTGATTCGGTGGCACCTGGCTTTTTTGGAGGACCGGGAGAAGGTCGCCAATGAAGCGTGCTGGAAGACCTTCGACTTCGTAAAACACCGACAATTTTTCCAAAATCTGTGGTTCATGACATTGTGACGGAGCATTTGAACATACGCAAGGTGTGCGCGAAGATGGTCCCAAAAGTGAACTTTAAAAGTGACTTCTTGTGAAGAGCTACCTGACCAAGGCATCCCTCCCTACAGCCCAGATGTGCCCCCCCGCGGCTCTCAAGGCTATTCCGTGAAATGCCTCCCGCGACGCCTTCAATGCTTGAAAATTGCGCTGGCAGAAGAAGTGTAGATTTTACATTATAATTCAATAAAATAACTAGCATTTACAGCCCTCCAACACACCGAACATTTACATGTATGCAGCGAATTTTCTACACCGGTATCAACTTTCTTTTTATTAATTCTAAGAAGCTTGTACGTATGTGTTGAAAAACCATTAACTGCCAGCTAATATCTCTCTTAATAAGCTGACAGTCAGCTACTTATTGTTGATATTACCCGAAGGCTTCGTGAATTGCGTTTGCATGGCATCCAGGCAAAGCGAGTTCAATATTAATTGAAATAAATGAACGTTTTCGTCGTCACAGCAAGTCAGGTATAAGTTCGTGGGAGAAGATTGGAGGGGAGGTGCCCGTTTCCATTCAGGTGTTTGTTGAAGAGCCCAAGGCGACGGCACCATCATTAAAATGCATGGTTCAAACGGTGCGTATACTTAATATAGATTGTATGCGGTAGGGAAACGAATGGCAGCATTGCTGCTGTAATCTTTATGCGTCATGTTTTTATTTGTATTTATTATTGCGTCGCTTGCCTTTGCAGCAAGACGTACATTTGGTTTGCCGGTGAATTGCGTGGAGCATTCCGCGAAATGAGAATTTATTGACTTCGCTGTCTGTGTGTGTGTGTGTGTGTGTGCGTTAGTGGGTGCCTCATCTATACACAAGTGTCTCTGTTTGCTCAGCGCTGTTTCCGCTTGACTCCCGCCTCTGTGGTGCATATTTGTCTGTGTCACATGAGTTTGATAAACATTTTCTGGCACTGCGACGACTTGAACGCTCCGTTTCGTTTGTTTGTCTAAAATGTGGCCGGGGGTATTTGCTAAGACCAAATTAACTGCAAGTGTGTTGGTATTGATTCAGGCACAAACATTTCATAATCAGTGGCAAATGTATGATTTAATTTGAAGAATCTTGCTCTTTATATAAGATTTAGGAGATTAGGCGAAGAAATATTGCACGAAATGTTGGTCCATTATCGTCCTCTTTTTATTAGTTATTGATGTTACCCTTTGATGTTGGACTAAAATTCATAGCACATCTGCCCTTATATTTGTTGTCTGTGCTGCAGCTTTACCATTTTCAAAATGCCGGATTTGTTTCAGCAATTTTATTTGATTTCACCTAAGAATGCTGTCACTCTGTGGTCTCTGAAGTGCAGTTCTTGTACTTCCTCTTGCTGACCCCACAAATCCCTAAAATTCATTTGGTGTCTATCAGACTGTTATAGTGGGTGGGTGTGGGCGTGTGCTTGTACTATCTTGGGTCTTGTGGTCAAACTGTGTAAATTAATAAACGCAGTCCACTCTTAGGCCCGGCCTGCAATGCCCATTCATTATGGGGCTTCAACAACCACAGTTGTTCGACTGCACTTTGGTCTAGCCCCAATATCAGATGGATGCATTGCAATCGCATTAAAATGATATCAGCATCCAGCAATGGCGTCCAGCTTCTACAGTGTCTAATGAGTTGCCTCCCAAACGAAGCAAAGTACAGTGGTACAATTACTGATAGATGGACGTATAATTCGGAATCTTTATAATAAAAATAAATAAAAAGTTAGCAAACTATCAGGAACTTTTTTTTTCCAAAAAAGTTTGCATTTATTAATGTAAACCAGGGACCGTAAGCCTTGAGTTGTACTGCTCAAGTTTATACAATTTGTATAATGTACACAATTATTTAAAATATATATGTATGTAGTATATGACCCGTCGCGCTTCGCAGCGCCTTCAACAGTATAGAACCAATATCAGCCCACATACCAGGCACATTCCACCCCGATCCCACCCAAATCCCACCGACTTCCCCCCTCCATCCCACTCACATCCCACCCACTTCCCATTCACTTACCACCCACATTCTACCCAATGCAACCCACTTCCAAACCTCATCACATCCACATCCCTCCCACTTGCCGCCACATCCCACCCGACATCCACTCACCACCCACATTCCGCCCACTTTTCAACCACTTTCCACCCACTTTCCCACCCATGTCCAATCCACATCCCATTCCTAGTGGGCATCCCGGCGGAATTTCCAACATCGGAAAATGAAAACACAAATGAATTCTCATTTTGACCCTACAAACCGAGTTTCAAGTCAATCGGATGAAAAATAGTATTTTGCATGTAGAATTTTCCGGGCATTTTCACGCCTGGGGCGGATTTTCCGACATGGAAAAATCACATTTCAAATTATTTCGAATTCTGTCCTTACAAACCGAGTTTCAAGCCAATCGGGTGAAAAATTGTTTTTTCATGCAGAATTTTCCGGGAATTTTCCGACCGTTGCACAGTGGGCCAGCTTGTATGGAGACTGCGGCCAAAAATACTTTTAGTAGAAATTTCGACTTGAAACTTTGTTTACGGCTTTATAAAACCGTTATTTGTGAGATTTGATAAAATGGGCGTGGCTAAACCCTCACACTCCCACCCCTACCATACAATTTTAGCAAGTGTAGGAAAAAAGTTATTTCAAAAGTTTATATTTGTGTTTCAATTTTTGTTTATTTTGTTTTGTTATGTTAGTTTTTGTATTAAAAGCCTCCACTTAACATAAAATAAAACAAAATTAAAAAATTTAATTAATTATAAAAAACCTAAAAAAAAATCCAAATATTTCATAAAACATACTATATATCGCTGCAATCTCAGCTTTTAAAGTTAATCAAATACTGGTTTTAGTCGAATTGACTTGTGCTTGAACAGAGCTCACAAAAAATAACCAAACACTACAACAACAAAGCACTGCATATAACAGCTGCACCGCACAAAGCAGTAGCAAAAAAAAAACACAAATGTAGTTAGTCTTTGGGACATAACAGAACTTTCCGGCACTTTGTGGCAGCTGAAGTTTTGTAATTTAGAATCTTCAAAGGTTGCCTAATATTACCTAATAAGTCAAATTAGGGGGCTCGGGGGGGATCACTACTATTACCTTAGCCGAAATTATATCACATGGACAATGGCACACTAAAAAAATCACTGACGAAAAATGAATTTTTTTAAAACGAATAAAACAAATTAAAAAAATTTAAATTATTTAAAAAATATGTTAATACCTCTATTTATAATATTCAATTTCATTTTTCTTAATATCTGATTGATTAAAGTAGTTTTATTATTTTTTAAGTTTTAGTTGGATCTCAAGCTGCTCACTTTTCAGTAACCAATGAATTTCATGCTCTTTCTTTGGAAGCTATTCTTATAGAGTACCGTTAAAATGAAACAAAACCAACTACACAATAAAAAAGCTTGGTCATTTATAAGTAAGAGATGACACTTAGAAAGCCAAATTTCTGACATTGATTTTTTTATTTTTGGCCTATGGCAGAAACCACTGTGCGTTGGGTCAAATTTTCCAACATCAGAAAATCACATTTCAAACTATTTCGTATTCTATCCTTACAAACCGGGTTTAAAGCCAATCGGATGAAAAATAGTTTTTTTCATGCAGAATTTTCCGGGAATTTTCCGACCGTCGGGTCAAATTTTCCAACATCGGAAAATCACATTTCGAACTATTTCGTATTCTATCCTTACAAACCGAGTTTCAAGCCAATCGGATGAAAAATAATTTTTTGCATGCAGAATTTTCCGGGCATTTTCCTCGTGGGCGGATTATTCAAAAATCGGGAAAACACGTGTCGAATTATTTCGCGTACTTTGCTCAAAAACCAAGTTTCAAAAAAAAATTAGGGTTTTCAGGAATTTTTCCAAAACCCCGTCTGAGTACGCACTTTCACCACTAACAAAAACTCCTGTCCAAATTTCAGTTTTCTATCTCTTACCATTAAGGCTGTGCGATGATTGCCAATCAGTCAATGAATCAGTTAATCAGTCAGTCAGGACACTTTCTTTTATATTTAGAGAAAAAATTTAAAAATTTTATTTTTTTAAATTTTTTATTATTATTCAAGAAGTGAAATTTCGATTTTATACTATGTGCTAGGGGAATGGAGATTTTTGATATTGAGCTTTTATTTAATAATAAAACTTAAGCAATAAGTCAAATTTTGGAATAATAAATAAAACTTAAAATTTAATTACGGAAATTTATATAAGACTTATTTTCGGTCTCTGAGAAAAAAATGTAAAAAATCTGTAATAATGACACAAAAATTTTAATTTAAGCCAAACCCTCGTTATGCTACGTACTCGGACGCTAACAATTTTTTCACAGCGGAAATTTGATATCTGTTTGAGCAGCTCTAACAATGTAGTCTGACCAGGCAACAGCAAAAAGTCAGCATGTTTGTTTATGGGTAAATAAACAAATGCTATTTTTTTCCAACTTGACAAAGATTATAGTACAATTTGAATTATGTGTGATTATTAAGCTGGCCAAAAATCGCAAGCGACAATCTTATCAAATATGGATGCACGACATAGAATCAGATGCGGAAACAGGGCCCGGACCAGCGATGTAAGGCTCACATATTAAAGATTGAGCTACAATCTGGGTGGAAACAATTATTTCAGCAAATTAGCATTATTCTCAAGGACAGATGCGAGATGCTGCAACTGGGCTACGAACCCCACATAAGGGATTATCACTGCACACTCTGAAATTGGAACATAAGAGAAGACTTGCTGCATTTTATAGCTATATGTCTGATTTTGAAAGAGATAAGATTCGCTATTCTGGTAAAGACACTCTGACTGCAGTATCAGCCGTCGATCTCATATCATACATAAGCGACATCTCTACCTACAGGCTTCAAATAATAGGAGGAGATTTTTAAACTAAAACCATATTAATTTAAGCAATTCATTTTTATACATATAACACGAACTAGCTGAACACGCCGCGACTTCGTCCGCGTCCAACTTTTGGAAAAATCGTAGTAAGTAGAAAAAATGATATAGCTCTTTCAACACCTTATTTGCAGTGGCCTGTACACATCTTAAATTCTATCCCGTCCCTTCGTAAGGGACACAACCAAATTTTAAAGTCGTGCGGAAATTCCAGAATTAAAAACTATTCCATTCCTGTCTTCTGAATTCTGAACAGACTATAGTATATTCTTCTTCCGAAGAACTATGTAGTGATTTTAGGGTTAAGGGACATTTTATTTATTAGTTTAATATTAGATGTTCAGAATATTCTTTTCTGATCAATTTATGTAAATCAACGCAGTATGAAAATATGTAACTATTTAAAAATGTGTACCTATGTGCGCCAACCAAAACAGGGAGGTCACAATTTCCGCTGCCTTCTGATTTTTTATCTGCAAAAAGCTAAATTGGAAAATAAGCTGTTTTGGCAACATTGTTTATTTTTCACCTTCAAACCCACTTTTCATTGCGAAGTGTTGTTATGAATTTTCAGGCGCTTCAATCGATATAAATTTCTGAGATTATCAACTCACATCCTAGTTTGTTAACAAAGACTCGCAAATAAGATAAGGAGGCAACAAATTTTTAGCAGACTGCTCAAGTCATGTGTGGCATCACTTTTCCGATAATTTCGTTGCGAACACCTTTTTTCGGCGTTTTCTCCTAATTAGCGGTGAAAATTTTAAAATTTTCTTTGTTAGTGCGCGCCCAAATAATTGAACTGTAGTGTAAGCCGTTTAGTATAAGAAAGATAGCTACACAATGTAAAGAACTACAGCTAGTAAATAAACAATTCAAACATCAAAGCCACTTGAGTGTTAAGCACGCTATAAAAATTTTTGTGTTAATTTTTGACCTGTGCCAGCGACTACTGTGCAAATGGTTACATCAGCTAGTACGGATTTCGCTCTCGCATGGCATTGATCCAAACATTGCACAAATAGCTCGCTTTTGAAGTAATAAAGGCCAGGCTAGTCCCTTTGGGTGAATGTAGGCAACTGGTATGCGTATGAATGTGCACATGTAGGTGTCCTGTGCAGGCTTAATGCACTGTGCAACATAATTGTAAAATGTTTTTATATTTAACTGTGATAGTTATACAATCAGCTCATGCCGCTCCGTTACTATGAAGAAGTAATGGTCAAATGGCCGATTACTAATAAGACGTATGCATACTTGTCAGAAACTAATCAAAGTAGTCTAAGTAAACCTGATCATTGCTTTTTAAAATGTGGTAAAGGGTGATTCATTAAGAGGTATTTTTTTTTTTTTTTTTTTTTTCAGATATCACGCGTGACTGGTGTCATTCTGTCATCTTATTTTTGTTAAGGATTGTTTGACAAATCAACATGGAAAATCTCACACCCCAACAGCTTTTCCAAAGAGCTCTACAACAGCTCAATGAAGATTCGCATTTGGTTTTAGCAAGACGGTGCGCCAAACAATGGCTTTATTAAGAGATCATTTCGGTGATCAGTTTATTTCGCGCCCCGGACTTTTTCCTGTTAAGAGTCAAAAGACTTCGGCGTTAAGCCATCTACGATTCAAGACTTGGAAGCCAACATTACTCGGGACCATTTACGGCGTAATCGCCGTAAAAAATAAAAGGTTCTTTCAGCCCATAATAAAGATTCTACCATCCGATTCCATATTTCTGGGTTTTACTTGTAACTAAAAAACAAAATTTGTTAACCGAAATCTGAAATCAGCACTTCTCTAGAAAGCCCTGAGACTAGCCAAAACTGGCATCCTAAGCACTTAACAAAATTCCATCATTAGTACCTCTTTATGTTGGCCAGTGCAGTGCCAGTGGGTCTGCCGCTAAATGCACCCAGTTTGGCAGGTTAATCTCAACCATTTACTATGCCGTTTTGTGCGCTAGCTAATTAACGGCACTTTGATTGCAGGGCCGCCAATTTCCATTTTTGCCAGCACACAGTCAAAAATCAAAAGTTGAGCGCCACAATATTATGCTAAAACAGCAGCTCCACCGCCCAGCCCCAGCACCACCACCACCCCCACCCCCATTTCCTTGGCCATCCACCAAAAGTCAACTTTTAGCCAACGTCAGAAAAGTTTTTGACTGACTCAAGTTTTATCATATTTTTGCACAGCCAAATCTCAGCCAGAAGAGTCTCAGTTGCTCAGTCGCTCTCTCAGTTCAATTTGCATACAGAGTTTGAGCATTATTTTTATTTACCTGATTCAGCGCTGATTTATGATTTTATCGTGAAGAAGGAGAAAGCAGTGCCAAGGAGTCGGCAAGCAAATTGAAATGCAAACGTGGCTGGCTGCGTCCAGGATTTTGGGCAGCTCTAGCTGTTTGTGTATGCCACTGCGTTTGCCATAATTCAAAGCTGAATCTTTGTTGCGTACCAATTGCTAGGACGCCACGTGCTTTCATTTGGCGACTTCTCCGCTGTATGGCACCAAGTGCTTTAGCGAGTTGTCACGTCACAGGAATTCACCAGGCAACGTCATTGACTCATAAATAAACTTCGAGCAAGGATGTGAATAACAACAGGGATTGAAATGGATGTGGACTTGATGGCAAACGAGGCAATTGTGTTGAAGAAATTTAAACAAACAAGTAAATGCCTGATGATTGGCCAACAGTATGATTTGTGTTCGATCTAATTCCGGAACTAAAACTAAAAACACGGTGTCAACAAATGAGACGATTAAAGCCTGTTGAACTTTAGATGATATGTAATTCAATTATACATATATAATTCGATTATAATCGATTGTTCGAACTTTGTTATATACGAACTGTACTTCGGAGCGATTTGGTAGAGGGCGTTCCTAGCTAACGAACGAGCGGCTGGTCAGTTGTCTCCGAGCACCTGGAAAGTCAGGACAGGCATTTTCGCGCGGCGTGTTTCTGTGAGTGGTGCAAGCCGGCAAGAGGTACGCCAATAAATTCTGTGTGAAACTCGGTAAATCTGCTACAGAGACTTTTCATATGATCAAGAAGGTTTAACCAGATGTTGCTTTAGCAAGAAGTGGTGTGTTACGGTGATACCTGTCCTTTTTGGAGGGCCGGGAAGAGGTCGCCGATGAACACCGTGCTGGAAGACGGTCTGAGTCTGTTAAGTTTACCTAAATCTGAGGTTCATGACATTGTGACAGAGCATTTAAACATGTGCAAGGTGTGCTCGAAGATGATTCCCGAAACCCGACCAAGGCCGGCATCCCAACGTTTCCGCAGCCGCCCTACAGCCAAGATGTGGTCCCCGGACTTTTGTTTTAAAAGTCCGATGAAAGGCAAGCATTTTGAGACGACAGGGAGATCCAAGCGCACGCACCGCGGCTCTCAAGGTTATTCCGGAGAATGCCTCCCGTGACGCCTTCAATGCTTGGAAATTGCGCTGGCAGCTCTGCATCGACGCAGAAGGAGCCTATTTTGAAAGTTTTTAAAGAATTGAAACGATTGGCGACGCAGTCTATTATTTTCGGACAAATCCTGTAGTTTATACAATTGCGTCAAAATAGCGTCGGTCATTTAGCGTCGAATTGGAAAGGTGGAATATGGAACAAAAATACCATCAACCCAATGGAACAGGTTCTATTTGATAAGAGTTTCCCTTTGACAACCGACCATTTAGAGATAAATGACAAGTGTAAAGGGAACCAAATGCATAAAGTATAACATAAATAACACTGGCCAACAGCCATTTTGGTCCAGCCTTATTGATGACAAATTCTGATCCAGTTTTGTGCACTGATTCCAAAACTGGTCTCGGTTTTTCTCCATCAGCTCTTGTTTTCAAGATATCGCGGAAAAACCATTTTGCAGTTTTTTTTGGCTTTTAAAAAATTATGGAGGTTACACCGAGCAACAATATCTGTATTTATGAGCTCTATGCGACAGTATACATACTAAGGTCGCCTAAAAAAATCAATGGAGCATCATCAGCAAACCCAAAAGCGCCTAAATTGGCCTTTGAAGAGAAATTTTCATCAAATTATAGCAAATTTTTCAAACTTAATCGCCGTGTACCAGCCATTTGGGGTGGTTGAATTTTAATTAAAACCACTTTAGCATGTAGCCCAATGGTTCTTCTAATTTCACAAATTTTGTTGCATATAAATCTTGTCGATGGACAAAGTTACAGGCGGTTAATCCCGAAAAAATGAATTAAATTTTATGGCAGGATAACTAGATTGATACACAAAAAGTGTATAGGAAATATTAAAAGACTACTTGATCTAACATAGACCTTACATTAATTGTCATGCAAATGTACAATAACATTCAATCAGTACTAGATTAAAACAATTTGCCACAAAATTCATATTTGCTTAATATCAAACAACCTCTCAAGAAACATTAAAATTTTATGAATTAGGCTACAAATGGGCCAAATGAGTACCGCAATTACTATAATCTACGGAGTAAGCTCCTTGTGACTATTACGATTTTCCAAACTTCAACAAATGCCTGGCGGAAAGAGATTTCAGTAAAGACTCTATCTGTGAAACGAATGTATATGTCGAGGAAATTGACCACTCTTATTATTTGGAGGAATGAGCAATGAATGCAAGGTAGTGCAAAAACTCGCTACATTTCGCAAGCGAATAACTTTGTGAGTCTGTCAGACATTTGACGAGATAAGTCATAAGTTGGAAGTTCGAATTTTTAGTTTTACTTTGAATAAAGTGGTTACATACAGTTAAGTGGCCCGAAAATAAAAACCGATTTTCAAGAATTGTTCAAAGAAAGACCATTTAATTGAATTATGTAAACAAATTTTCACAAATTAAGGTATTCTACAAAAGTTTTCGAAGTTTCAACATAGAAGGAATCATCTCCGATCACATAAAGTATATATATTCTTGAACAGCATGACGAGCTAAGTCGATTAAGCTTTGTCCGTCCGTCAGTCCGTTTGTCTGTTTCTACGCGAACTAGTCCCTCAGTTTTGGAGCTATCGAGCTGAAACTTTGCACATAGTCTTCTTTTTACTGCACGCTGCTAATATGTCGGAACCGACCGGATCGGATGACTACTTCTTGTAGCTGCCATATAATGCGAAAAAAATGGGTTTTAGTGAGAAAAACTGTTTTGTTCTCAATATTACCGCTCTCAAACACGGTCATGGGTAATATGTAATGTTTTTAAGCTGATCTGCGAAGTTTGGTCGAAGTCGCTAACCGTTGAGACAAGCTATTTCAAGTGTATCAAAACTTCGGTACAGACGAAGTTAGCTTTGCCTTTCTCGTTTTGTTTTCAATGATGGCGTCTTTATACTTTCCAGTTATGAATATTTTCTGTTTCAACACAATTATATAGAGTTTGATCAAAATCGGATGAATACATCGTATAGCTGCCATATAACAAACTGGCAGGCATGTTTCATGCTCCAATGTTATATAAACTTGAACTTCGGTCGAACCCAAGGTTGCTTCCCCCTATTTTTTTTACTATTTTTTTTTTACTATTTTTTTTTGACAGTCACTTGGCCCATTTGAAGCCCAATTCATAAAATTGAATGTTTCTCGAGAGGTTGTTTGATATTAAGCAAATATGAATTTTGTGGCAAATTGTTTTAATCTAGTACTGATTGAATGTTATTGTACATTTGCATGACAATTAATGTAAGGTCTATGTTAGATCAAGTAGTCTTTTAATATTTCCTATACACTTTTTGTGTATCAATCTAGTTATCCTGCCATAAAATTTAATTCATTTTTTTCGGGATTAACCGCCTGTAACTTTGTCCATCGACAAGATTTATATGCAACAAAATTTGTGAAATTAGAAGAACCATTGGGCTACATGCTAAAGTCGCTTTATTTAAAATTCAACCACCCCAAATGGCTGGTACACGGCGATTAAGTTTGAAAAATTTGCTATAATTTGATGAAAATTTCTCTTCAAAAAGGCCAAATTTAGGCGCTTTTGGGTTTGCTGATGATGCTCCATTGATTTTTGTTAGGCGACCTTAGTATGTATACTGTCGCATAGAGCTCATAAATACAGATATTGTTGCTCGGTGTGACCTCCATAATTTTTTAAAAGCAAAAAAAACTGCAAAATGGTTTTTCCGCGATATCTTGAAAACAAGAGCTGATGGAGAAAAACCGAGACCAGTTTTGGAATCAGTGCACAAAGCTCCAAAACCGGCCCTACCATTCGTGGTGCTTATTTTCAACGCAACTCTGAAATTCAGCCATTTTGCATCGCCCTGAAAGTAAGCAAGAATCATCCTCATAACCAAGAGCGAATAATCTCCCTCCTGCCTTGATTTCTATTAGCCTCTATCCATTCTTGGAAAGATCTTCGAGCGTTGTATCCTTCGAAAAATACTTGATGTACGATCTGCTCATAAAGCCATTCCTGAATTCCAGTTTGAATTCCGACTGAGCCATGCAACTCCAGAGCAAATACATGGAGCAGTTAACTACATCCTCGAAGGGTACACCGCGTAATAGTATGGTCTGCCTGCATACCCTGATGTCCAGCAAGTCTTTAATAGAGATAGTGTGTGTCATCAAGTTCTGCTCCTCCAACAGTACCTTCTGAGCAAAAGCTTTCTGACAGGCAGAACCGAATCATTCGTGCTGGTATTCCTTAGGGCAGCGTATTGCTATACTCTCTATACACTCACGATATGCCAAAACGCAGGAGCATACCGCCTTAAGAACCCAACGACCTGCTTATTGCAATATTCGCCGACGACACATCCATACTTACTCGCAACAAAGGCATATATTCCACCATAGATGCCCTCTAGAAGTACCTGGTAAGGTTCAGAAACTGGGCTGCTAGGTGGAATTAAGCCATAAATACGGACAAGTGTCTAGACTGTTCTGGAGCACAAAGTCAACTACAAGTTTCGTGGGGTCACACTGAACAGAAGACAGCCTTTTGGGCATCATATCAAGGCAACAGTTCAGGCAGTGGCAACCAAAGCACAACGCATGGGGTAGCTCCTTAACCCTAGCAACAAGATGTCAGCCAGCAACAAGTTCCTGATATACGAGGCTAATTTGGCGTCGGTATGGAGGTATGACCTACCAATGTAAGACTCGTCTTGGCAATATTGGAGTGGTCCAGGCCAAAACATTTTGGCGTATTACCGGAACGGAATGATACCTTAGAACAAGAGATTGAGTATTGCTGAAAATGTCATGGACAAGCAGGCAGCCCGCCGATACCTCGACAAGTTATCGCACCAGCCAAATAAACTGACGAGTAAATTGCTAAGAAGACGCAGAACCCTTCAAATTAGAAGTCTAAAAAGAGTCTTACTCTGGGACCTCAACTCACGGCGTCTTTAGCAGAGCAAAACGGCTTACTCCCCACCCTATTGCTAGCTGTAGCTTAATAATTTAATCAATTGAAATAAGTTAATACTTACAAGTAGACATTGCCAAGTCTCCCACTGTTACATATTATTAAAAGCTGCCAAAACTATGGTCACAGAAGGCTTATTGGATTAGTTGTAAATTAATGTTTGGAATACTTTCCCAATCGTTCCTACACAGAGGGAAAAAACCTGTTCAGAAAATAAGATGCCTTCAACTTAAAATGAGAACAAGATGGTCTAAAAAATTCTTGAGAACAAATGTTCCAAATGTTTTTCGAATGAGTAAAGTTTCTCTCAATCGGATAATATTTACTTTAAACAGCAAGAAAACTGGTTTTCAACAAAGAGTTATACAAGAGAGAGAGAGAGAGCGAGTGAGAGCAAGTTGGCTTTCTTTTTGATCTCTCTCTTGTAAGCTCAACAAAACATAAGTAGCCCTCTGGACGTGCGTCTGCAAAAGTGTTCAACGGTTGAATTGGCTAGCGCTCCTTTCCATACGGGCTCAAATCCCAGTCAAGCCCGAACAAATTTTTCTGACTTTTTCTGACAAACTTAAATGAAACGAATCAGGTGGAGTGGGTAGTTGAATCGATGTTTCTTATTCTAATGGAATATATGGGTGGAGGGAGGAGCAAAGCAGCAGGCGCGTATATCCAGGAGACTTGCCCCTCCCTTCACCTCCCATCAAAAGAGGTATGTTCCCGTTCCCTATTTCACCCAAATTTGAGGAATCCGCCTGATCCAAGTGCAATAAAATTTTTTACCCGGTTGAGTTTAAAAATTTCTTGAAAACGAAACAATATTAACTCAAATCATGTTTTCAAAAATGGAACAATACCAACTCAATTTGAGAATTTGCGTTCTCAAAAAATTGTTCTTGAAGTGACAACATTGTTCTACAAATGAGAAAACCCGTTCTGCATACTTTTTGGTAACAATTGTGCTCGTTTTCAGTCCAATGTTCTTGTTTTTATCCCTCTGTGAATATGCTAGGGTCCTCTGGGACCGCAAGGGACCTCTGAAACCTACATAGCCAAACTCGCCCAACTGCTCAGGGAAACCTCCCCATCTTCTTCCGATATATGCGAACAGTGGAATCGTATATCACACTCCATGAGTACGGCTGCCAAGGAGATACTCGGGTACTCCGAGTCCCCTCGAAGGCGGACTTGGTACGATGAGGAGTGCCGACTTGCTACTGCAGAAAAAGACGCAGCCTACAGGAGAACTCTGCAGTCGGGAGCAACGCGGGCTGTTAAGGAGCGATATCGGGAGAAAAAGAAAGAGAAGAAGCGCCTCTTTAGAAGGAAAAAGAGCGAGCAGGAAAGGCGCATGCGCGAGGAAGTCGAGATGTTATTCGGCATGAGTGAGACTCGAAAATTTTACCAAAAAATTAAGCAATTAACAGAAGGTTTTAAGCCCAGAGTCGCACAATGCAAAGACGAACACGGGAATCTGGTCACCGATCCGCAAGTGGCGCTTAACAAATGGAGAAGCTACTTCTCCAACCTACTGGGAGGCGATGACGAACATGATGCCGCCTTAGAGAAGTAGCGATGCCACCAATCGACAACATAGAGATAGACCCGCCGACCCAACAGGAAGTCTGCTTAGCCATACAAAGGCTAAAGAACAATAAATCACCAGGCGCTGATTTGTTCAAGGCTGGAGGGGAAGAATTGGTAAGGTGCATGCACCAACTTCTTTGCCGTATATGGGTTGACGAAAGCATGCCCGACGATTGGAATTTAAGTGTTCTATGCCCAATCTTTAAAAAAGGAGACCCTGCAGTTTGCGCCAACTACCGCGGGATCAGTCTCCTTCCCATTGCATATAAGGTTCTGTCGCGCATTATTTGTGAACGTCTTAAGCCGCTTATTAACACACTGATTGGACCTTATCAGTGTGGCTTTAGACCTGGTAAATCCACCACAGACCAGATATTCACATTACGACAAATCCTGGAGAAGACCTATGAGAGAGGCATCAACACACTCCATCTATTTGTTGATTATAAATCAGCCTTCGACACGCCGATAAGGTCAAGGTTTTTTGAAGCCTTGTCTACCCTTGGTATACCAGCAAAGTACGTTCGTCTTTGCATGATGACGTTGAGAAGTACACAAAGCTCCGTCAAAATAGGAAAGAACCTTTCCGAACCATTTGATACCAAGAGAGGTTTTAGGCAGGGCGATACCTTATCGTGTGACTTCTTCAATCTACTGATGGAATATATACTGCGCCGGTGCCCACATGCCAACAGAACGGGCGCCTTTATTTATAAAGATCTAATGCTACTCGCATATGCCGATGATATCGACATCATCGGCAAAAACGAACGGGCGGTAAGCAGGGCGTTTTCAGAGATTGAGAGGCAGTCAGAACTGATGGGTCTAGCGGTAAATGAGGACAAGACGAAATACCTTGTATCCGCGGACAAAAAGTCCTTGCGTCTTGGACAATCTGTTACAATGGGAGAATACAACTTTAAAGTTGTATAGGATTTTGTCTACCTCGGAACGACGATAACCAGCGACAACATCAGTCTAGAAATACGACGAAGGATCACTCTTGCAAACCGATGCTACTATGGGCTAAGTAGGGAGCTCAAGAGCAGAAACCTCAAGCGAAGAACAAAATTAGCCCTACACAAGTCGCTTATCATCCAAGTCCTGGAATACGGCGCAGAAGCATGGACAATGACAGCAGCGGATGAAGCGGCTATTGGCGTGTTTGAACGAAAGATTCTTCGGAGGATTTATGGACCTATAAAAGTTGGCGATGTTTTCCGCATTCGAAATAATGACGAACTGTATGAGCTCTATGGGGACACCTGTCTGGTCAAGCGCATAAAGCAACAGCGGCTGCGCTGGTTAGGACATGTCACCAGGATGGACGAAGAAGCTCCAGTAAGGAAAGCTTATTATTCGAAGGCGGCTGACTACGGAGGAAGAGGCAGGCGGGGGAGACCTCGACTTAGATGGGATGACCAGGTTCGGGCAGACATTGCCAAGCTTGGTGTGACCAACTGGTCCCAGCTCGCACGGAGCAGAAGCGACTGGCGGACATCGATTGCAGCGGCCGAGACCGTCGAACGGTTGTGATGCATGCATCGGGCCAATCAAGAAGAAGAAGAAGAAGAATATGCTACAAAGGAGATTTATAAATTACTAACTGAACCCGCCAAGGCTTTTTTCACGTCCAAGATTTTAAGATATAGTAGCAATTGTGTTTTTATACTCTGTACCGAAAGTACATAGAGTATATTAAGTTTGTGCAAAAGTATGTAACAGGAAGAAGGAATCATTTTCGACCCTATAAAGTATATATATTCTTGATCAACATCAACAGTCGAGTCGATATAGCCATGTCCGTCCGTCTGTCCGTCCGTATGAACAATCAGATCTCAGAGATGGTAAGAGATACAGGTATGACATGTATGTAGAGATCCAACTTTCGAAGCCGTAAAAACACCATTCGTCGTTTAGTTAATATAATAGTACTTCAGCGTTTATTTCATAGTTTAACATTATTAACTTAACTTAGTTCACACGTTTATATTAAATAATGCGTAGCAACGATCTCGGCACACGTCTGCTCTGTTCAAAAGCTAAAATCTCTCTCTCTCTTTCCTTGCTGTCTATCGAACTCTAGCCGATGACTCACGACTACGATAAATCTAGAGATGCTTAAGTTACTTACACGCCAGGGTTGTCAATCCTACATTCGGCCGTCCTGATTCTTCATTCGACCCGAATGAATGAGACCACATCTTCATATACTCCGAAACTGTATTAGTCTTGGCAGGACCCTCATCGTCACCCAGTTTCTCAACGATGTATCTGCCATGTCTGAGTTTACGCTTTATACGATGTCTCAACGAATCTTGTGACAACAAACAATGAACTCTACTCAAAGCGTCGACGTGTTTCATCTTCGTCCCTGAACGATGCTCGATTTCAAACTGAAAATCTTGCAAGAATATAGCCCAACGTGACACTTTAACGGGAACATCTTCTTTCTTCATCGTCATCTTAAACGCGTTACAGTCAGTCACAATTTTAATCTTCATTCCGAGCAAGTAAACTCTCCACTTCTTTAGAGCCTGAATTATAGCAAGTACTTCTAACTCATAAGAAGGATATTTTTCCTCTGCTGATGTCGTCTTCCGACTCATATATTCTACAGGGTGGTAATGTTGATCTTCCGAATCTTTCTGTAAAAGTACAGCTCCGTACCCGTACATGCTTGCATCACAATGAACCTCTGTAGCACTCTTTTGATCAAACAACTTCAAAATCGGAGAACTAGAAAGACAAGCTTTTAATTGGTTGAACGATGCTAGCTCTTCTACGCCCATTTTAAATGAAACGTTCTTTTTCATTAAATTCGTAAGTGGCCTTGCAATTGTAGCAAAATCCTTCACAAACCTACGAAAATAGGAAGTTAAGCCCAAATAGCGTTGAACTCCTTTCTTATCTCGAGGAACCGGAAAGTTGTCGACTGCCGCCGTCTTCTCTTTTGAGGGTTTAATGGTTCCACACTCTATGATATACCCCAAAAAATTAACTTTTCGCTGCAGAATCTGACATTTTTCCCACTTGATAAGCAATCCTGAAACCTCTGCAAGTTTTAACACCTTTTCCAACTTCTCAAGTCCTTCTTTCTCGTCTTTGGACGGAATGATTATATCATCCATATACAAAATCAACGTACCGTCATCTATCAATGGTCTCCAAACGGCAAATATATACCTCATAAACACGGCTGGGGAGTTCGAAATCCCGAATGGTACAAAACAAAATTCATATTGACCACTCTGTGTGACGAATGAAGTATATTTTCGTGAACTCTCATGCACTGGAACATGGAAAAATCCATTACGCAAGTCTAGCGTGGAAAATACACGACCCTTTTGAAGTTTATGTAAAACATCATCAATCAAAACCATTGGAAAGTTATCACGGATAATCTTCTCGTTAAGCTTTCTGTAATCACAACAGATTCTTTTGGTTGTATCCTTCTTAGCTGCTAGTACCACAGGAGCGGCATACTCAGAAGTACTATGGCGAACTATCCCCTCTTTTAACCAATCTCTAATCTGTGCATCGACTTTCTCGTTATCATCGAATGGTAAGCGTCTTGGTCTTTGAGCAACTGGAATTTCATCCGACAATAATATTTTCATTTCCACTGGGCTTGATGCTGGCTTTACCGGCTTGTAATTCTGTATCAAACCCACTACTGCTGACCTCAACTCGTTGTTCAGATGTAGCAAATCCATTCCTGGGCAGAACTCTTCAACTACATCCGCTGATAGCATCTGATGAAATGTATTTTTTAACTCGCAAATACTTGACACTGAATCTGTAGGACTGGTCATTGAAGCATCACTATGTTGAGTGCTCTTCAATTCAGGTCCATCCTTTACACAATTCACATCATGGTATACTTCTTTCACTGCGTTAAAAATCACGCCTTTTGACCCTAAAGTCGCACTGACAAAATCTAAAACGTCGCTGCCAATCACGCAATCGTATAGGGTATCCTCATTTCGCACTACGTGAAAGCATATTTTCAAAGGAACGCTGTCCAACATAGTCGCAACACTAAACGAACCCAAAGTGAAGATTTTCTTTCCACCTATTCCGGTCAATTCTTTTACGTCCATTTCCAATGATATTGGGCATAACTGTTTATATGCCGTCTCACTAATGGTGCAAATGTCGCTGCCTGAATCGAATAATGCGTCTATCTGACCATTTCCGACTTTCACATTCTTAAAAGCTCGATTAAAGGATGTCTGCGAAAGTTGCTGCATGTTCGCTTTTTCCTTTTTCATATCTTTTCTTACACCCTTTGCATCGCACTGGTTTGCCTTGTGTCCTATCTGGTTACAATTATAGCATTTCACTCCATTCTTGCAATCTCTTGCCAAATGATTGCTGTCTCCACAATTATAGCAATGTCTTTCGCTCTTTATGTTACTGGCTGTATTATTTTCAGCCTTTGCTCTGGGTTTAAATCCTGAGTTCGCAGTTATTTTCTCGTAAATCTTCATTTTTTCACGAAACTCTCTGAAATTGGTTGCTTGGTACAAACACATTTTGTTAAGCTTGGAGTCTGGAATGCCCTCAATGATGTATTCTATAACGCTCTCTTCCTCTATCTGACCTTGCTTTGCTAGACTACACATGTTATAGAAATATTCTGTCAAACTTTCCTTCTGCGTCTTCTTTCTGTTCTCTAGCATCTTATGCACTTGCTTAGCAGTCAATTTCTCACTAAATTCATCTTTCAAAACTGCTTTTAAAGAATTCCAATCATTCAAGTTTGATTGACTGTTCAAAAATAATTTTGCTGCTCCTTTTATTAGTTGCCTGCCATATATAAATTTTTGCAGATCGTTCCACTGCACAGTCACTGCATTAAGTTCGAAGTCTCGCACCCACTCATCAACGTCTGGCGTACCATTACCTGTAAAAGCTGAAAGGGAGTCTTCTATATCTCTTAATGTGAACGTCGCCATTGTTACAATTTGGTCACTTGGAGATTCGTCGTCAAAATTTTGTTGTTCACTGTTTTCTGCCTCAAAGTTTTCTCCTTCTATGTTACCTGTCTCAAAGTTTTCTGATTCCTCGTATATGGACTCTTCGTTATCGTATTGTTCTGGCCAATAGTATGAGATTAGTCTTTCTTGCAAAACTGCCTTAACACCTGAACGTGGTAAATTTAACTCTCTTAGTTTTTCTTTAAGTTCGGCTACCTTCAACTGTGCTATCTCGTTGCGCTGCATATTTCAAAAATGACATCTCTTATTTACACAAAATACAAAATCAATTCAAGTGACATAAAATATTGTTTACGTTACGTTAAAAATGTAAATGTTTGTATATTACTGAACCTTCGTCGCCTCCACAACATTCGCATACATCCGCGCCACCTTCGTTGTTGCTGCTCGTTACCCGTTGACACCAGCTCCTTTTGGCCTCGCGTGCCTTGATAACTAACTGCACGGTTGCTCCTGCTCCTCTCTGTTGTCCGATCTGGACAAATTCTAGCTTTGCGGGTACGTCTGGTTGTTGTTGTTTGCCCGTTGCTTTGTTGCACTGCCTCCCTCTGTCTCGCTGTGCGTGCTGCTGAATCGTCGAAATTTCAAATCTGCCACAAGTGCCCGTAGTGACGAAAGCCAATGACGTCGATTTCGTTCGCTTTGGTTGTTGTGCAGAATCCTCTTTTGCGTCGTTTTCAGCTTCTCCTCTTTGCTCAAAACTCTGTATAGAGACAGAATTTCCAGCTGCGTCGTTTTTGCTTCTCCTTTTTGCTTAAAAACTCTGTATAGAGACAGAATTTCCAGCTGCGTCGTTTCTGCTTCTCCTTTTTGCTCAAAAACTCTGTATAGAGACAGAATTTCCAACTGCGTCGTTTTGTACGTCTTCGTCTGATTAGATTTTTCGATTTGTCGCCTTTTGTCGTCTTCTTGTTGTATTTAAACTGCGTAGTTGCGTCTTCTTCTAGTTAGAATTTTCAGCTGCGTCGTCTTTGTCGTCTCCTTCTTTAAATTTTCAACTGCGTAGTTTATGCTCGTCTTCTTCTTTATGCTGCGTCGTTGCTATTTATAATCTCGTCATGTTGCACAAAACTTAGTGGTATTTGGCAACTTTAAACCACATTTCTACTGCATCTTTGTTTTTGCGTGATGGATTGTTGCTTGCACAATGACTTAGTGGTACACTGGGCGTTTTCACATTCACTTTTAGGTACATCCGGTTGAGCCCAAATTTTTAGAGATCCAACTTTCGAAGCCGTAAAAACACCATTCG
The DNA here is from genome assembly GCA_018904235.1 of Lordiphosa stackelbergi. NCBI lineage: Eukaryota > Metazoa > Arthropoda > Insecta > Diptera > Drosophilidae > Lordiphosa > Lordiphosa stackelbergi. The sequence goes on along the minus strand of JAEIFU010000220.1, from coordinate 159,582 downwards.
TCGTTTAGTTAATATAATAGTACTTCAGCGTTTATTTCATAGTTTAACATTATTAACTTAACTTAGTTCACACGTTTATATTAAATAATGCGTAGCAACGATCTCGGCACACGTCTGCTCTGTTCAAAAGCTAAAATCTCTCTCTCTCTTTCCTTGCTGTCTATCGAACTCTAGCCGATGACTCACGACTACGATAAATCTAGAGATGCTTAAGTTACTTACACGCCAGGGTTGTCAATCCTACATGTATGGGACAAATGCTTCTTATAGTTACAGGCAGATCAATTTTATTTTCAATTTTTGCCACGCCCCCTCCCGCCTCCGCAATTTTGAAAAAACGTAATTTCTGCCACAGTTTTGTAGATAGATAATTCGTACCTTCTAGAGATAGTTAGTCATTGGCAATATGTATCGATATGCCGAAAAATGATAAAGATCGGATGAGCGGTTCTCAAGTTATAAGGAAATAAGTGAATCACCCCCCGCCACCCCCTTCCGACCTTTCAAAACCAACGCCTCACGATCTTACAGAGAGAGAGAGAGAGAAAGAGAGAAAGAGAGAGAGGGAGAACAAGAAAATCTTAGAGATGAGCGCAGCAGCAGCACTGCATTTAGCTTCTACTCTAGGTGCAGAGTATAAATATAGTCGGGCTTGACCGACTTTCTCAATCAAAATTTTGGGTCATCAGCAACTGCTTGCCCATAATTGGGAAGGTATAGATTCCTAAGTCTTTTCCAAAAATTAAAGAGACAATATTTTTTGATAAATCTTTGGCATAAGTCCCGTTTCGTTGAACCATTCATGGCAGCCACTCTTCAATTATAATTCAATTTAAATTGCCTTTTTCCTTTCTCTCCACCCCTTCCCTCGCAGCACTTGACTCTTTCCCCTCGTCAACCTTCCTGCGCTCTCCACTCTTTTCTGTCTTCCCTCATTTCTGACAGAAGCGTTGTCGACTGAGCAAATTTTCTCTCTATTACTCATTCTTCTGATATTGCCTGAGCGCCTCAATTCATTTGATGTGGCCCATATAAAGTTTTCTTTAGTGTTTTTACTCACTTCGGGGAAAATGTTCCCAAATTTTCGTTCTTAGTGCTCGTCTGCATATCTAAACAAAGGTCTATGCCAAATCTTAAATCTCTAGGATAAACAGTTTTTGCCGTGGGTTGCTAGTATGTCAGTCTGTCAGTCTGTCGGTCAGCGGGGCCTACAGATTTATAAGTATAGATATTCATGTATTTATGTGGTCGCAGATGCTTCCTTCTATGCGTTACAAACCTCTGCAAGGGTTTACCAAAAGTGAGCGAGTATTCGTGTGCGAAAACAAATCGACGTAAGCCTGTTCTCACCTGCTTCATCAACCGCTGGCCAGCGACCGAAAAGCTGTTTGCTCTCTTGGTACAATAATCGTTATGGGTTCGGCTTGTGTGTGAATAGCATGGTTTTGAAGTGAAGATGACTGCTGCTTTGTTCACTTCTGCATCTTGCCCTTTATTTACAAATAAAATTTAATTATCAACTGAGACTCAACAACAATGCAGCCTTAATAACTTCACAGCAAGTTCCTTGCTTAACATAAATACAATTTGCAAAACTCAACGTTTAAAATTGTCCATACATACATACAGTAGGTCAAGAAAGTATTTTGAAACAGCAAGAAATTCACATTTTTCACTCATTTTGCAAAAAAAAGACGGTCATTTAGTCAAAGCACTTTCTTGACACTTTGAATTAAGAATTTTATTTTCTTTGTTAGTTCGATTTGGGTAATTTCTTTTGCATCCTTGTTCTAAGAACGGTACAGGATCAGACAAAAATAGCAACAACATTTTACTATTTACATCAAGTAAAATAATTTTAATTTTTTTCCTGTGTTTAAACACTTTCTTGGCATACTGTATGTGTGGATAAATGCTCCGGCCCAGCTGTCAGTCAATGCTGACAATGGCAGAGCACCGGCTTGCTCGAGATCAGCAACTGTTTGCCATGGGTTATTTTTTATTTTTTTTTAAAACATGTGCTCTGCAGGAGCCATCATGTGGCTGTTTCATTAAAATATGCAAGCAATATTGCGGCATAAAAACACTCGTCCGCAATTAAACAGAGGCCCACAAGGAGCGCCCACGCCCGCATGGGCGAATTTTTCATAATTTGCTCCGTTTTGCAATATTTAAGATGCACAACTGTCAGTTCAGCTGGTCCACGCAGGCCAGGATCGAGTGGTAAACAGACAACAACAGACAGGCGGACAGGCGGACGAGGAACACATTGAAAGCGCATTTATTTGTCACTTGTCACAGCGTCGGCCTACTGGCATTTTATAATTCTCGTACGTTCGCCGGAGTCGTTGAGGAATTTCACTTGATTGTCTGCCGGGCTCACGCACACGCACGCATTCAGGCGCAGTTGCTGCGGTTGGGTCGGGACAAGGGCTGAACTTTTATTAATTACCTGCATGCGGTGGACAGCGGTGCGTGGGGCGGTTAGTGGGTCACACTGGGACACTTGCGTGTCGCAGGCTGTTTTCATTAAATTTGATGTTTCAATTTTCAGGCAATTAACGCGTAAAAGGCGTTGACTTGCGCCCAAATAACTGGCCAAGATGGCGCACATCAGCATCAATTTTATTATGCAGAAGTGGCCGGGGCAAAAGGGGAGGGGGTACATACGGTCTTGCAGTTGCCGTCTGTTTTTTCTAATAAATGAAGTGAAAATGTTTTCAGCAAACAAATTTATGAGGCGTGCAGCATAGAAATTATGATAAAAGATGGAAGTGTGTGCATGGGTGTGCCTCTCGCTGTCTCTGCCTCTGTGTGTGTGTGTGTGAGTGTGCGTTTGCTGGAAAAGTAAATATGCGCAAATTCGTGTTTTGGCAGCACAGCCCAGCAAAAGTGGAGCGTACTCAAACGTAAAATGTTTGTTTGCGGCCGTCAGCAGGGGAAAGGGAATAGCCAGGGTAGCGGCAACGCGCACACATCAATCACAGGCAACAGCGCCAGGAATCGCTGCTTCGGTTCTTGCCCCACTAAAAAAAGGAATAAAAGTAAGTGGCAAGCATTTTCGAATTCAAAAGATGCGCATTGAAAAAGTCTGAACTTGTGTGTGTGTGCCAGTACAATCATAACTACAGCAGAGTGGAAAAATAAATATGGCCCAAAGATAAAAACAGAACTCAGAGACACAGTCAGTGCACACACACACAGCGCTAATTTCCGTCACGTTGGGCACACAAAGGAGCGGCAAGAATCGTGAGGCAGCCGAATAATATCTGTACATTTCACATGCCAAAGGCATAAAGCAAATAGATACAATGGCAAAGATAACAAAAAGCAACGAACACTTAGATGCATTGCAGCTGGCTGCAAGTAATTTATATGCGATTTCGATATTTTATAACTAATTTACTTAAGTTTTAAAGATTATAAATATCATTATCTGAGGGTAACACGTCAACGAACAGAGCCGCCATTCTTCTGCTTCCAAATAGGCTCCAATAAGCTCCTTGAGCTTTCTCATACGACATGTTTGGAAGCTTCTAGCTGATCGGATATCGATAGCACATACACACAAAGAAATCTGTGGGTAGATTTAACCGATATTGTGGGTTGGAAATGCGCCAACCCACAAAGTTGGAAAAATTAACCAAATTGTAGAGTAACTTTCACGTAAACCTTTACGTAAGAGGAACTATTGCTATAGTAAATCTAACCGAAAATCTCGTTTAAAAATGCGCCAACCGACATAATTAGTAATATTTACCGATGTTTACAGTAAGTACTTTTCTTACTGAGTTCACAGGAATTTTACCATACAATTGGTAATTTGACAGCTGTTACACAACTGTACAACAGTAGGGTGGGATACTGTTTTAGCTGTCACAAGTTGGCAATCTACTTGAGCTCATCGCAGAGCAGAAGAGGCAACCCCACTGCTCCCCCACCAACCACCAAATTTGGTTCTGAAACAATTATTGGAATTAAACAAATATTTATTAAACTTGAAAAATTTTTACTTACTCTGGGGGGACTCGAACTCGGGGCCGTTGGTCTCAACACGATTGGAAGCACGTCTTTACCAGTTACGCTACGCGCCCGTTGAAAGCAACGCCTCTAACATATTACTTGTATTAAATCTGCCTAAACATATGCACCCAAAATTTCTTGAATATCGCATAAAAGCGACCACTAGTAATTCTCAAGTTCTAATTCGGTTAAAGTGCTCTATAAAAGACCAACAAAACTCGTGCTAAAATAAATACGTTAAGCTTACAAATTTCTTCAGTAGATTTAACTGTTAGCACAGTTACAAAACAACATAAACGAGAAGGCCAAGCTAACTTCGTCTTTGCCGAAGATTTTATACCCTTGCAAATGTTTTGATACACCAGAGTTTAAGAACGCCAGCATTAAAACAAACAATTTTTCTAAATAAAACCCACTTTTCGACCGATTGTTCCTATGGCAGCTATAAGATATAGTCATCCGATTTTGACAAAAACTTCCAAATCTGTGTAAAAGCGTATAATATTAATAATCGCTGAAGAGAGACACGTTTACATTAAAATCAAAAAAGTTTTTCTCATTAAAACCCACTTTTCGACCGCTAGTTTCCATGGCAGCTAAAAGATATAGTCATCCGATCTTAACGAAAACTTCCAAATCTGTGTAGAAGCGTATAATATTAATAATCGCTGAAGAGAGACACGTTTACATTAAAATCAAAAAAGTTTTTCTCATTAAAACCCACTTTTCGACCGATGGTTTCTATGGCAGCTAAAAGATATAGTCATCCGATTTTGACAAAAACTTCCAAATCTGTGTAAAAGCATCTTATATGAATAAACGCTGAGTTGGGAGTCGTGAACATTAAAAACAAAAAAGTTTTTCTCCCTAAAACCCATTTTTTGACCGATAGTTCCTATGGCAGCTATAAGATATAGTCATCCGATCTGAAGAAGACTCTGTGCAAAGTTTGAAACTTGATTTGATTCCACCAAATATCCCACTATGCAATGGTTCATATAGTCGTTCGATTTTAACCAAAATTTGCCAATCTGTGCGAATGCTTGTTATATTAGTATTGGCTGAGTTTGGTGACGCTAATATGTAGTATTCTAGTGCCTGATTGAAGATTTTGTTTTTGAAAATAAACAAAATAGCGGCCGCAAAAGTAAACAATTGATTTAACAACACAACAATCCAGAGTAAATTGTTTTCAAAACAATCGAAATTTTGAAAAAAAAATTTTTTGATCAGGCTTAATATCTCTAAATTTCAAACTTAGTTTTGAGAGAAGCGCGTTTAAAGATTTAACGGCACTGTTAATTTACCTGAGTTGTCTATGCCTTCCAACAAATACCATTACATTACAGAGCAGGAACGATTTACAATTTTTTTTTTAATTAGTTCTCCGTCAAAATAGGAAAGAACCTTTCCGAACCATTTGATACCAACAGAGGTTTTAGGCAGGGCGATACCTTATCGTGTGACTTCTTCAATCTACTGATGGAATATATACTGCGCCGGTGCCTACATGCCAACAGAACGGGCGCCTTTATTTATAAAGATCTAATGCTTCTCGCATATGCCGACGATATCGACATCATCGGCAAAAACGAACGGGCGGTAGGCAGGGCGTTTTCAGAGATTGAGAGGCAGTCAGAACTGATGGGTCTAGCGGTGAATGAGGACAGGACGAAATACCTTGTATCCGCGGACAAAAAGTCCTTGCGTCTTGGACAATCTGTTACAATGGGAGAATACAACTTTAAAGTTGTAGAGGATTTTGTTTACCTCGGAACGACGATAACCAGCGACAACAACATCAGTCTGGAAATCCGACGAAGGATCACTCTTGCAAACCGATGCTACTACGGGCTAAGTAGAGAGCTCAAGAGTAGAGACCTCAAGCGAAGAACAAAATTAGCCCTATACAAGTCGCTTATCATCCCAGTCCTGCAATACGGCGCAGAAGCATGGACAATGACAGCAGCGGATGAAGCGGCGATTGGCGTGTTTGAACGAAAGATTCTTCGGAGGATTTATGGACCTTTAAAAGTGGGCGATGATTTCCGCATTCGAAATAATGACGAACTGTATGAGCTCTATGGGGACACCTGTCTGGTCAAGCGCATAAAGCAACAGCGGCTGCGCTGGTTAGGACATGTCACCAGGATGGACGAAGAAGCTCCAGTAAGGAAAGCGGCTGACTACGGAGGAAGAGGCAGGCGGGGGAGACCTCGACTTAGATGGGAAGACCAGGTTCGGGGAGACCTTGCCAAGCTTGGTGTGACCAACTGGTCGCAGCTCGCACGGAGCAGAAGCGACTGGCGGACATTAATCGCAGCGGCCGAGACCGTCGAACGGTTGTGATGCATGCATCGGGCCAATCAAGAAGAAGAAGTTTTTTTCTTTTTAGGGCAAAAAAAAACATAATTTTTGAGTGTAGGATCAAGAGTTCCATATAGGAATACTTCGGTTAGTTACCCTAGTGTGACTCTGGACTACGGGCTGCTATGGCTCGAGCTTTGTAGCGGCCTTTCAATGCGATAAAAAATCCTTAATCATCGTGCCTTCCTTGATCTGGGGTATCCAGCTACGGGGTACGGCATGCTCCACTGCACTCAAGAAACTAAAGTTTTCTATGTAAGGTCCCTGGTGTGTAAGGCATAAAACTATGAATATACCTCGATTTGAACCAGAGTTTAAAACCTTAACCGAAACCGTAACCCTTAACCACTAAAAACACTTTAAAATTTGTAACCGAAACCCTTACTGTAAGCGAAAAATTTAGTTTTCTTATAACCGTAACCCTACAACCTTTATTACCATAACCGAAACAGAAACAAAAATACGGGTTAATTTCGGATTTGAAAAGTGTTGTTGTGTTAGTGAGCAAGAGAGCTCTCTCCAGACTACAGCCTACAACTTTCATACAATTCTGTGTTCACCGATTCACAAAACCATAAGTTCGACTCGTTTACTTAAACACATGAGTGACTTCGGCCCCTGGTAGCTATGGCTGGCTAGCTCTGGTCTAGACCTGGGCAAGCCAAATGGAGAGGAAAGAATAATATGCCCTTCTCTCTCCGACACTCAGTTATGCATGGCCAGCTCTGAAGTAAATTTTATGTATGCATAACGAACATTTAACAAGCATACATTGCGCCGCACTATTGCTGACGGCCACAAAGAAAGAAAAAGAAAAGAACGAACGAACCTCATCTTTCCATAAACATATGTATGTGATATTACACTGGATGCTGACTAGTTTAGCCGATCCAAAAATTTACGACTTCGGCTCAAATTTGGCATCAGCTAATTCAGATTTTTTCTGTAAGCTTAGTTTCTATCTGGATTCAATGTTAATTTGAAATCAAATACAACTCAGAGTTGACCAAACTATAGTCTCAAAAGATAGAATTTAGAGAGCCAAGTCTGTTTGAGAATGATGCTTACCTATGTGCAATATTTCTTGATCCGACATATAATGTGTCTTTATCTGCCGAGCAGAAATTTAACTGTTTTACTTTCTTGGACAACCATAATGATTGATTTATGTGGGGAAAACAGTCCACAACCAAGTTGGTCGGAAATTTCCAGCAATTCTAATTAAAAACAATCTGACATCTTCATTAAAAATATGGCTTGAAGAAATATTAGAACACACATATTGGAACGGTCGGAAAAAATGTTGGAATCATGCCTATTTCACTATGTTTGTATAACAAACTAGTATAAGTTGAAATAACTGTCAATAAGCAAAAGATACTTTGATCTGTCATTTTATATAGTAGAAAACTATATTTAGATTTTCTATGCTGAATTCCTCAGTTCAGTCTAGCACATCAACGAGCTAACTTCTAAAATAAATATAAAATTTATTAAAACAAAATAAACAAAATCAATATTGTTTTTATATCTGGATAAATCTAACAGGTTATGGGCCCAGATATCGCATAAGCAATATTGCATTTGTTTTTAAAAGTTTTTATTTTGGCCAATTTCGATCGCGAGCATTTACTGGTTAAGTTGTGTTTAATAAAAGCGAAAGGTGCACAACGTGCGTCTGCGAAACGGTGTTGGAAAGCGGCAGTTGAAGCAGTTTAAGAAGCGCCAGACTTGGCGAGCAGCGTTAGCTGCAGAGTCGGTAAGCATTAACAGCATCTAGAAGCGCCAGAAGCGGCAAGCGGCAGCAGAAGTAGCACCGCCAGAAGCGGCAAGCAGCAGCAGCGCTTGAACATACAGCAACAGGAGTGACAGAAGCAGAGAACCATATGGGACAAATAGCATCAGTTTTCAAGAGTAGTCGCCAAGACCAAGCAGTAGCTGTTAACAAAGATTTAATAATGTCCAAGGAGAGTAAGACTAAAAATATAATTCCTTTCAATGGAGAGAGGTACTCGATATGGAAATTCAGAATGCGAGCACTTTTGGCTGAGAATGACATTTTAAATGTGGTCGACAAGGAGGTCCCAGAGAATATAAGTGAACAATGGATTGCAGCTGACAGAAAAGCAAAAGGTTTCATTATTGAGTATTTAAGTGATGCATTTCTTGGATTTGCAAACAATGACAGTACTGCCAAACAAATTTTTGCAAGTCTTGATGCAATTTATGAACGAAAAAGTCTAGCATCTCAACTTTCTATACGAAAGCAGTTGCTATCACTAAAATTTAAAGCTGACATTTCGCTTGTAAGCCACTTCAACTTATTTGATAATCTGATTGGTGAGCTGATTTCATCGGGTGCCAAAATTGATGAAATGGACAAAGTTTCTCATTTATTATTAACCCTTCCTCCTTGTTATGATGGTGTTATAACTGCCATTGAGACATTATCAGAAGAAAATATGACATTAGCTTTTGTAAAAAATCGCTTGCTTGATCAGGAAATCAAGCTAAATAGTATAAACAAAGACACAAGCACAAAAGTATTGGGAGCAATGTCCGTAACAAATAAAAAGGAAAGAACGACAAAAGTAGTCCCTTTTAAAAACAAAGGAAAATTCAAGCCTTATAAAAACAAATTCAAAGCCGAGTTGAAATGCCATTTCTGTAACAAAAAGGGACACTTCAAAAATGATTGTTTTCATTACAAGAAAAGCATTAAAAATGATCAAATAAAGCCAGCTCAAGCTTCAACAGCTAAGTCATCTTCGGGATTTGCTTTTATGCTTCATCAAGATATATACAATTCAAATAAAAATGGTGTATCTTTCATTTTGGATTCTGGAGCATCTGACCATATGATAAATGACAAAAGTCTATTCATTGACTTTATTATTTTGGAATCACCTATTGAAATATCCATTGCAAAATGTGGTGAGTTTATTCATGCGACAGCAAAAGGAATTGTCAAACTCCGTAACTCCCGTAACGATGATATCACTCTGGAAGATGTACTGTACTGCAAGGACATTCCTCAAAATTTACTCTCCGTCAAGAAAATGCAAGATGCTGGAATTACCATCGAGTTTAATTCGAAGGGTGTTAAAATATCAAAAGATGGTAAAGTTATAATTGAAGACATGTGTGAGTATAAAGTACCAATTGTAAAATTTAAAGCTTTTACCACTAAAAGGTCAAGTAGTGATAAGTATTATCAATTGTGGCATAGAAGATTAGGACATATAAGCAAAGGAAAGTTCTTGGAGATAGTGCAATTTAATATGTTTCAGGATATTGAACTTATAAAGAATGTTAAAATAATCAATGAGTTATGTGAAAGTTGCATAAATGGCAAACAGGCAAGACTTCCTTTTGAAAAATTCAAAAATAAAGATTGTATAAGCAGGCCTTTATATGTGATTCATTCGGATGTTTGTGGTCCAATATCCCCCTCTTCTATTGATGGAAAGAACTACTATGTAGTTTTTGTTGACCAGTTTACACATTATTGTGTAAGTTATTTGATAGCACATAAGTCAGACGTGTTTTCTACCTTTAAAGACTTTATTGCAAAAGGTGAAGCTCACTTTAATTTGAAAGTCGTTAACTTGTATATAGATAATGGCAGAGAATATTTGTCAAATGAAATGCGTCAATTTTGTGTGGAAAAAGGCATTAGCTATCATTTAACTGTCCCACATACACCTCAACAAAATGGAGTATCGGAACGCATGATAAGATCAATAACTGAGAAAGCCCGAGCAATTGTAAATGGGTCAAAGTTGGACAAAAGGTTTTGGGGAGAAGCAGTTTTAACAGCTACTTATTTGATAAATAGATGTCCAAGTAAAGCGTTACGAGAAAAGAAAACTCCATTTGAAATGTGGCATAATAAAAAGCCTACCTTAAAATTTTTAAGGGTGTTTGGTGCGACAGTTTATGTGCTTAATAAACAAAGAAAAAGAAAGTTTGATGAAAAGTCAATCAAATGTGTACTTGTTGGGTATGAACCAAATGGTTTTAAATTATGGAATGTAGAATCACAAAAATTTATGATAGCAAGAGATGTGGTTGTTGATGAAACCAATATGGTTAATTCTAAGACTGAAGTTGAAGACATAGTGCATATGCATGGCTCTCAGTTCCAGAATGAGAGTATGGAACAGGTAGAATATTTCCCGAATGATAGTAAGGAAAATCTACAAGGTAATATCCAGAATGAGAGTATGGAAAAGATAGATTATTTCCCGAATGATAGTAGGGACAATCTACACTTAAATTTCCCGAATGAAAGTACGGAAAGTGAGAGCATGAAAAATGTACAGTCAAATATCCTGAATGAGAGTAAGGATGGCATCCCGAATGAGAGTAAGGATGAAAAATCTGATGTGATATCAGATAATCAGTCTTGTGAAACAACAACATCTCTTGGGAATTCACAGCCAGGCGAAGTGAAAGATTAAAGGATAAGCCACAAACATCTTATAAATTTTTAAATAGTTGCCTTATGAATGCACATATTTTTTGTAATAGCATACCAAATTCATTTAATGAAATCAATGATAGAAGTGATAGAGCTCATTGGGAAAAAGCCATTAAAGAAGAACTAGACTCTCATATTTATAATAAAACTTGGTCAATTGTTGAGAGACCTGAAAATAAGAATATAGTTGATTGCAAATGGGTTTTTACTATCAAACATGACGAACTTGGAAATCCAATTAGATATAAGGCAAGGCTAGTTGCAAGAGGTTTTACCCAAGAATTTCTCATTGATTACGAAGAAACATTTGCACCAGTAGCCAGAATCACAAGTCTTAGATTCATTTTAGCTCTTTCAAATCAATTTGATTTAAAAGTTCACCAAATGGATGTAAAAACTGCATTTTTAAATGGAGTATTGAAAGAGGAAATTTATATGATGGTTCCTCAAGGACTAGAAATAAATGGTGACAAAGTTTGCAAATTGAACAAAGCTATTTATGGTCTTAAGCAGGCAGCCAGATGTTGGTTTGAAATGTTTGAGTCCGCTTTAAAACAAATTGGATTTGAGGATTCGTCTGTGGATCCTTGTATCTATGTTCTTGATAAAGGAGAGATTAAAAGGAATATATATCTCCTACTATATGTGGACGATGTAGTTATAGCAACTGAAAATATTAATACAATGTCAAAATTTAAATCATATTTAATGAGCAAATTTAGAATGACTGACTTATGTGAAATAAAGTATTTCATAGGAATTAAAATAGATAGACATGGTGACCAGTTAGATCTGAGTCAGTCTGCTTATATAAAAAACGTTTTAAATAAATTTAATATGGACGGTTGTAATTCAATAAGCACTCCAATTCCCAATAAACTTAATTTCGAAGCTCTGAATGCAGATGAAAAATGTGACGCTCCATGTCGCAACTTAATTGGCTGTTTGATGTATATCATGTTATGCACACGTCCTGACTTAAGTGCAGCAGTGAATTTGCTGAGTAGATATACAAATAAAAATAATAAAGAGTTATGGCAATGCCTTAAAAGAGTTTTGAGGTACTTAAAAGGGACTATTAATTTTAAGTTGACTTTTGTTAAAAATTCAAATGTTAAAGATATCATAACTGGTTATGTAGATTCAGATTGGGCTGGAAGTGAGGATGATAGGAAAAGTACAACAGGATATTTATTTAAAATGTTTGGGCAGTGTCTGATATGCTGGAATACAAGGAAGCAAAATTCAGTTGCAGCTTCATCTACAGAAGCAGAATATATGGCATTATTCGAAGCCGTTAGAGAAGCGTTATGGCTAAAATCCCTTATGAAAGGTATTAAGTTTAATCTAAATGATCCAATAAAAATATTTGAGGATAATCAGGGTTGTATAAGCATAGCGAATAATCCATCATGTCATAAGAGATCTAAGCATATAGACATAAAATATCATTTCTCAAGAGAACAAATTGAAAATAAGCTTATAATCCTTGAATATATATCTACAGATAACCAGCTCGCCGATGTGATGACCAAGCCATTACCTGCAATCAAGTTTCTGAGCTTGAGGAGTCAATTGGGCCTCACGGATCATAACGTACAATAGTTAATACAATGTATTTTAATATAACATTGGTCTGATTGGGTTTTTCTGGGTTTTCCCCAATCCTCGCAACAAATGTTGGACCAAGATAATTGTAATCTCCCAGAATATAAAAATTGTAAATTATTCTTATTAAAATTTTAAAATCAAATGACTATTATATATGTTATGATCAATGTATCTTTTGAGGAGGTGTGTTGGAATCATGCCTATTTCACTATGTTTGTATAACAAACTAGTATAAGTTGAAATAACTGTCAATAAGCAAAAGATACTTTGATCTGTCATTTTATATAGTAGAAAACTATATTTAGATTTTCTATGCTGAATTCCTCAGTTCAGTCTAGCACATCAACGAGCTAACTTCTAAAATAAATATAAAATTTATTAAAACAAAATAAACAAAATCAATATTGTTTTTATATCTGGATAAATCTAACACATTTATCAAAAAAAAATAAATCTCAAAAAAAAAAAAATTAATACGAAAAAAAAAATAAAAAAAAAAAAAATCAAAAAAAAAAAAATAATAAATCCCATGGGTCCCCCCCAACCCCACCAATTAAAAAAAAAACCACAAAAAACAAAAAAGTTTCCACCCACCTCCCCCCAAAAACCAAAAACCCAAACAAAAATTCCCAAAAAAACCCAACCAAAACAAAAAAAAAAAACACCCCCCCCATTCAAGGAGCGGCGGTTTCCAAATTTACATAAAACAGCAAGCAAGGGAAAAAGTTTCATAAAGAAATTCCTGAAGAGGATTTTCAGAACAAAAACATAAACTATTTCGTATTCTATCCTAACAAACCGCGAATTTCAAGCCAATCGGATGAATAATAGTTTTTTGCATACAGAGTTTTCCAGGCATTTTTCCGACGTGGGCATATTTTCCGAAATCGGGAAAATCACGTCTCGAATTTATTTGACTTACTATGCTTGCGAACCGAGTTTCAAGTCAATCGGATGAAAAAGTAGATTTTTAGCGTACAGAATTTTCCGGCTCCCATTTTTCGGGTGGGCAGTTTTCGAAAAATTGGTACACACGTTATTGTTGAATTTTCATATAGATCATTGAAAATGAATTTGAATCTGATCGAATAATAAACAAAACTTCGACAGATCGATTTTACAAATTTTAGAGTCACCTGTGTATATCTTAGTATGTGTAACTTTGAAAATGAGTTTGGAGCTAATCGCTGGCAACTAAAGTTTCGCCCATACAACCTTGACCACCCACTTTCCACCCAGGGGTGGTAAATTTTCCGGAAGATTGGTATGCAGTTGTTGTTGAATTCCGAATCCGATCCACTTTTCCAATTTCCCGACAGAATTTTCCAAAATCCGTTCTTAGTACTCGATTTCAGCATAAGATAAAACTACTGTGAAAAGCTCATCTTCCTATCTTTTGTAGTTTAGGCTTTGCGGCGGTCACCAGTCAGTGAGTCAGTCAGGTGAAACTCTTTTATATTTATAGATATTAAAACTCCATTCAAACAATTCAGAATTTGTTTGGAGCATCTTATTTATATTGTAGCTAATAGATTACACTTTATTACAAAAGCAAATGCCTTCTGGTCTGCGCGCGCTTCATAATTATAAATGGTCAGCCACCGAATTGAAATTGCCAGCGTGGCGCGAGGGGAGAGAGTCAGCCGCCCATGTCAGCCAGAGTCGGGTTCGAGTCATGGCCTGACGCAAGCGAAGATTTTTTTTTTTTTTTTGTTTTCAAATTGTATTTTAAACAAATAAAATTTTTTGTTATTCATCGATATCAAGAAAACACACTTCTAGTAAATATTTTCAGCATTTAAACGTTTTTTTCGTTTTGGAGAGCAAAGGGGTGCTCCGTTGAGGAAATGCTTTAGTATAATGTCCGATCACATATAGGAAGCTATTGTGAAATTTAAAATTTCTAACTATAACGGTGTTTGCTCCAGACTGATGATCACAATCAATGTCTTATCACTTTATGTATATAGATACATGTCATACCTATTTCTCTTACCATCTCTTAGATCTGTTTGTTAATGCTGATCAAGAATGTATTTACTTTGTAGGGTCGGAAATGATTGCTGCTTCCTGTACCTTCGGTACAGAGTATAAAAATTTAAAGACAGGTTCCGGAGTCTCTTGGAAATGGCTATACAAGAAATGCGCTCTTTAGTAAAGTGGATAGTTGTATTCTAGTTCTATTTGGTTGATGACACCAGTTAACAGCATTTTTTCTTTCGAGAATTTACAAAAGGAAGTGGGATTGTTTTTCTTGACTTCTGTTTTGAATGTTCTGTTGAACATAAGTCCGATGGTTGATTTACAATTGGCCATTTGTCTTCAAGCTCATCAGTTTTATTAATATTTAAAGTCCAATTTTGATCAATAATGCAATTTTGAATACCTTTTTTGCCTTGAGCATTTTTTGAATAATACTGAATTTAGGGAATTATGGAATCAGCTTGGCCTTCTATCTATCTCTCTAAAAGCAAAGAATATCATTTGCCATTTAAATACCTAAAGAAACGAAGAGGTTAAAGAATGCCAAAACTTTTGTCTATTTAGATACAGAAGGCACTACGAGATATGCAGCAAATGCAAATTGAATTTGGCTACTTCAACATTTGAAACTTTTCCACTTTTGAGGTTGATGAATGAGTTAAACGGAGCTCTGGTTTTTGTGGCGGATAAACAAATATGTACAAATGCTGCACGTGTGTCCACCACTAACCACTGGGCGAAGAAGATGCCACGAAATAAACATTTACTCACATCAGAAACCCCGAAATTCAACTTTAAGCTGCTGAAAATGGGCGAGTTCCGCTTTAAGTTTCCCAACATTAATGATAACAAACTAACCGCAACGCAAATGAATTTGCACACAGGCAACAAATTTTCAAAAGGCAGCGCCGGCAGCAGCATTTAAATAATGGCGTGAGGCATGTACAGAGCGGGGTGGCTTTTACTGAAAGGGGTGCGAGAAATCCAGTGACTCTTAGCTGAGATTTTCAACTTAATTAATTAAAAGCAAATTAAAAGTTTTAATCTTTGAGCTACAAATTTGTTGTTGCTGCCCCCGAAAATCAGCAACAACAATCTGGTTTAGAGCAGGCAGGCGGGGCAGGCTCAAGCTGATGAGCAAAAACAATAAACTGTTGTTGCTGCTGCCGCCGCTGCCGATGTGAAAACAATCAAGTCGAAAACCCATAACAGCAACAACAATACACTCTACCGTCTTCTGAAGCAACTTCGGTTTCATAAGCCAGTGTAAGCAGATTTTATCTTAATTCAACGCAAAATTAACAAATTGCCAAGCCAAACAACGGCTGACAAAACAAGCAAAGTCAATTTGTTCAAATGTCTTTGTTGCCATTTGTTGGGTCGGAAAACTTTACCTGTGTGCGAAAATATGGGGAAAACTTTAATCCTGTTACAAAAAGCAACCAAATCGAATGCACGTAGACGTCGACCATCATCAGCTCCCCAACCACCGGCGCCACCCCTCTGGCTGCTTGTAAGCGTCATTTGGTGAATTTATGATGCCATGTCGTCGGAGCGAGCTGCATTCATCACGTGCCCGTCAGCTGCATGTCCAAGGCGTCGGATAGTTGTCATACAAGCCGCGCGCTCATCAACGCTTTTTGGGGAATCATAAAACGTTCATGGTAACGCGGCAGGGAGACGTCTTCCTGCCACGCCAGAAATGTGCTGCGAATATTTTTGAATATTGTTTCTTTAGCCTAATTGCTTGGCTCGTATTGCACGAGCACATAAATTTATAGGCTGTCTTGGCTGTCGTGTGGGCGTGGCCAGCGTCTTGTTTTGCATTTACGAAATGAAAATATTGTCCTGCTGGTCCTGCCAAGTACATAACGTTGACTTTGTCGATGGGCGCCGCATTTAGTTGCAACATTTTATTGTTGCGTTTTTGGCAGCGTGCGGACTAAGTTGCTGTTGTTGTCGTCGTCTCGCAAATGTCATGGCAGGCATTTGCATTTCAATTTCCATTAGAATTCTACAATTTTGGAACGCCAACACAGAACAGAGGCGGCACGGTCCGGCCCGTCCCCGCCACCTCCCCGTTGCTGTTTGGCCGCGATTAGCGCGCTATAAATCCAAAAATGTTGCTGTATTTTAACAATGTTTTTGTGCTGTGCTCTGCCAACCAATACGCTCTTCATGCTGTTGTTTGTGTTGTTAAATGCATGCAAAGGCCATAAACCAAATCGTTCCACGCAGACACGCCCCCTTGTGAAACTGTAAAACATGGTGCTGGTGGTCGTCACGGTCCTAGAGAGGGTTTCGTATCAAAATGATGCAAAATATGCAACTCATTTGGTTGATGTTTGGGGCAACCGGCAGCATCCCATTTGCATTATTTGTTGCTCGATACGGATTTAATTTTAATCGGGCATTTGCATTAGAGTTGGATGACCAATTTAACTTTATGCAGGCTTCGTCAAATGGCTCCCATGGCTTTAGAGTGATAAATTTAAGAGCTATTGTTTGGCTTAGAAGAGAAGTTAAAAACCAGTAAACATTTTGTCGTGTTTTTTACCTATTTCGTCAGAATGAGAGTTTGGCGATAGTTTGGCGAATATAGCTTATATTCGAAGCTTAGACTCCACGCACATTCAAAATCAACAGCAATAGCCATTGCACTCAGAAAAGAATGGCTTTCTCAAAAGGTAGCACAAATTAAAATTAAATTAAATTAAAATATTAATTAAAACTAAACAGAGAACAATATGACGTTCTAAAATCGGAACCGAAAAAATAAATTTTAGAACTTAAGAGCATTGTAACAAGTCCAACAATCGAATGGCTAACTAGTAATGCGACTACATTTTCTCAAAATGCAGTTTTTTTGGCATTTCAAGTGGCCATACAAAATTGTATTAGGAAAAACTAGGACCAAATTTTGACGAAGCGAGCCCATATCCAAAGAAGAGATACGTTTTATCCACGCTTTTATATGGGTTGGAGTCAGCATGGTCGAAGAGCGGCCCGACTCTATAGAGTGGATATATTTTTGATCAGACGAGTCGATAGAGCCATGTCCGCACGGACCTTCCAGACTGGTACTACATAACAGTGAAAACCACGTTGAGTGACCATTTGGGCTACCATGGACAATTCGCTGAACTCAAGAGACCGATCCGTGCACACAGTTTTGAATCGATGAAAGAGTTAGAACCCGAAACGAAGATGGAATTGAAGACTACACTAGAAGAGGACCTTGTAGCATGTTTTTAATTTTGAAAAAATCGTTCATTCGTGTAATGCATTCGGGGGAGACTACTTTGAGGGGAATGAAATAAATGTACAAGAATAAATAAACCAGAATTTTTTGCCCATAGTAGTATAGTAATCTGCATTTTTTAGATCCTGAAAGAATGGGAGTTATCAAATGGACGATAGTCTATTCATATGCAGCACAGTAAAACTAGATTATGCTCAGTTCGTTTGGGGCCTCACTTCAAAGATATTTTGATAGCCTCTTAGTGTACGTTGGGGCACACACGGTCACAGGTCTGTGACGCACTGTGACCAGAGTACTCAGAAGTCCAAAGTGTTTACATTGGCGTCACACGAATTTTGCGACAAGCCATTTGCCGTTCACATTACGCTGTGACACTGAAACGTGACGCGGTGTGCCGCAATATAAACCCGGCTTAAGTGAACAGCGCAGAATAGTAGAAATTTTGCAGTAATATACTATTTCGAATAAATATATATTTATTAAATACCTATTATTTTCATATTGTCTTGGCTATATGGCTATATTATTATATTATGGCTTATTTGCCTTTAATTGATCAAATACATTCAAACTTTAGGGGGTACAGAGCATATTATAGTCTGTCTTGATCGACATTCCTCCTTGCTTTTGTACCCGTTACTCAATCAATTCTGACCATATAAAGGATATATATTCTTTATCAGCATCAAAAGCCGAGTCCATATAGCCTGTCCGTCTGTCTGCATGAACATTTTCAATTATCACTAAAATTTTTAAGATATCCATCTTAAATTTAAAACTTAAATTTATATTCGTAATATCCACAATCCTTGAAATTTTCATCAAGATCAAATAATAAAAAGCCGAGCTTAAAAAATGTTGCATTCTTTTCCAATGTCCCCCTTCAGGAACGCTAATAAACAATTCTTCCCATGATCAACGGGTATCTCGACGTCCGTTAAAGCCGACTTTACCTTACGTTTTCGTTTGTTTTTAAACAGATTAAAAGGCTAAGTCAACAGTCTATAATCCGATTCGAAACTGACTAAAACAGTTAAAATACTTAATTATTTAAGCTATGACCTTGACATTATATTGACTTAGATATTTCGCTGGATCAAGGCCGGTTTCGAACTGGTTCAAAAGTGGTTCAGAGCCATATTTCAGAAATTTTTTGAGCTATTAAAGGGAAAGCATATCCACACAACTCGAAGGATTCCAGAGTGGCTGGATATACAGCTGGTAAATAATAAAAATAAATTCTAGTTGGCCTGGTCGCGTTGGGAGCTGCGATTTCTTGCAACAGACATCAAGTGGACACGGCTACCACTCTTCAAGCAGTGTTTAGATCTGTTTAAGCCCAATCCCAATGAATTTTGTTTTGAAACATCAATGTTGATAAAGTCTGGATTCATTTAAATACGCCAAATATCTCTGATCTTTCAAACTAATAAACTTTTCTGGGATAAACTGCGCTCCAATGCACAAAAGACGAAGCAAATAAATTTTTTTATTGAATACATGTCAAAAAGACCAAATTTTTGAGGTTTGTAGCAGAACACAATTGTTCCCAGCTTTGGTATTTATCCATAGATTTAATTTTTAGTAAAAATGTGATTTCTAACAAGAAAAACTAAAAATATTAATTTTGTATTGTTTTGTTTGTACAAATCGATTTGACAGAATTTTCGCCATTCCAACTAACGTTTTTAAATTCAGATATGGCTACAGAGAAAAATTAAACAAATTGAATTTATTAAAATGTTCTTTTTCATTCCAAACTACACTAAAAAGAGTTCTAGAATTATACAATTGAGAATTTTTGGCTGTTAGCTAGTGTAATTAGTTGCGAACTATTCTCTATATAGTAAAACGACGTATTCTTGCTTGGAACAGTCTATTTGTATTCGATTTTTCAGGCACATAATTAAGGCCATAAGCTTGATATTAACACGCACACACACCCACTAGACACAGCACTGACATTGCCATTTGCCAGACCGAACCCGAACTTGCTTCATGTTGTCATGTTGCCAACAGCTGCACTTACAAACAAACATGCAATGGCAGCGGATGGTGACACAGTCGGCGAGCAGAGCAGGCATGTATGTACGTACCATCAGCAGGAGCAGCAAGCCCTCTAAGCTCTAAGGTGGGGGACCAGGACCAACGTTTCGTCGACGCCGCCGTCTCATGTTTTGTAAATTAAGCAAACAAATTAAGTGCACTTGGCGCCCGGGTCCCACACGAGGCTCGCTGTTGCGCTCCATGTAAACACATTGTGATTGTAACAAAGCCATATATCAAAACCGGCACACACGCAGAGCTGTGGTGCCAGCGTCCTTGAGCAACTTTACCGCCCAAGGACGCCGGGCTTGAGTTCGTGACCCCCACGCAGTGCACGTTAGTTTGTCTTAATTAGTTGCAGCAACAGCAGCGGGCGCATTCGCAGTACGTTCCCATTGCATATTGGTTACAAAGTGCCACTGCCATCGCAACCTTGGACCTATGCTCCGCCACCACCAGAGCTTACCTGTGCGTATTACTTACAAGCCATTGGCTGCTGCCAAGACTCAGCCACAATTTCAACTCCCTCACCTTCATAATTGTGCAGTCATCGTGCTATTTAAAGTTTCCCAAGCACGCATACTTATTGTGTGAGAGCTCCCAGCAGGACGCATGGTACATGGCGAATGCGTAACGCAAAATGAGTAGGCAAAATGGGTTAAGGGAACACGTGCCACAGGAATTTACAAGACCTTTCCAATTCACTCCACTTCAGCACTAAATTAAACGGCAAAAGTTGCTGACACAGCTACAGAATTAATATGGGAATTCTGAACGCGAATGCAGGCTAATTTTAACTAGTCTTTCAACCAGAGACGATTTGTGCCATACCAAAGTCCTCGTTTCTCGCGAACATAGAAACCAAGTAGTAACATTGACACTTGTATCGTTTATTTCTCAATCCAATATTCGTCGGGTTGTCTATGTTGGCACCGAACTTTCGTTTGCTCATAACTTGACTGTTCAATAAATAACCTTGATAAATAAATATGTCTAGATGGTACAATCCAACAACGGACTCTGCACTTAAAACTAACCCAGGGTTTCCTAAAAATTCAGTATACTTTATAAAGAATTAATAAACGAGAAGGCCAAGCTAACTTCGTATTTGCCGAAATTTTTATACCCTTGCAAATGTTTTAATACATCAGAGTTTAAGAACGCCAGCATTAAAACAAACAAAAAATGAAGTATAAGAATAGATTTTGACAAAACTTCCAAATCTTTATAAAATATAAAATCGATGAAGGAGACACGTTAACATTAAAAACAAAAAAGTTTTTCTCATTAAAACCCACTTTTCGACCGATAGTTCCTATGACAGCTATAAGATATAGTCATCCGATTTTGACAAAAACTTCCAAATCTGTATAAAAGCGTTTAATATTAATAATCGTTTATGTGAGACACGTTAACATTAAAAACAAAAAAGTTTTTCTCATTAAAACCCACTTTTCGACCGATAGTTCCTATGACAGCTATAAGATATAGTCATCCGATTTTGACAAAAACTTCCAAATCTGTATAAAAGCGTTTAATATTAATAATCGTTTATGTGAGACACGTTAACATTAAAAACAAAAAAGTTTTTCTCATTAAAACCCACTTTTCGACCGATAGTTCCTATGACAGCTATAAGATATAGTCATCCGATTTTGACAAAAACTTCCAAATCTGTATAAAAGCGTTTAATATTAATAATCGTTTATGTGAGACACGTTAACATTAAAAACAAAAAAGTTTTTCTCACAAAGAACCACTTTTCGACAGATAGTTCCTATGGCAGCTATAAGATATAGTCATCCGATCCGGTCGGTTCCGACATATTAGCAGTGTGCAGTAAAAAGAAGACTCTGTGCAAAGTTTCAGCTCGATAGCTTTAAAACTGAGAGACTAGTTCGCGTAGAAACAGACAGACGGACAGACGGACAGACAGACGGACGGACAAAGCTCAATCGACTCAGCTCGTCGTCCTGATCAATAATATATATAGTTTATAGGGTCGGAAATGAATATTTCTATGCGTTGCAAACTTCTGGGCAAAATTATAATACCCTTTGCAAGGGTATAAAAATCCAAAATCCAATACTCGGATGTTTGATGGCCTCGAGAAAGTTTTTAAAGATAAAATTTCCCCTTAATTTGTCTTTGAGCTGCCTAGGCACGTCATGGTAGGCAGACAGCAATTTTGACCAAATTGTTTAAAAAAATTATTATAAAATGTCATACATTTGTGAAGCTACTCAAACGAACGTCGCGAAATTGATAATTATTGCTGATTATGGACAATATACAAGAAGAACCTATGCAAGCGTTCATAGATTTGAATACACTACCATCAACAGGAGATGTTCTTGCGGTGCTGTTTTATAATTTGAGGTATTAAACATTAGCTTAAATTGACTGAAAATTGCAGTGCTTTTTTTCTTTTCATTTAAGGTGTAATAAATAATCATTAGGCGTAAGTTTGCACGAAACTGTGAATCAAATCTGCAAATCATGGCAAAAAGCTGAGGTTCAGGCTATGCCGAAAAGTATGCAAGGTGGGATGCTCTTGATAAGAACAAATGCAATAATAGTGATATCTATCGAGAGAGAGAGAAGGAATTCGTTGCATCGCTGGTGGAAGTATTTGACGTTTTTTCCTATCTTAAAGTTAAATGCATACGACCAACTGCAATACATGAACCCAAATATTGAAAGTCTGTACCATAAGCAAGAACCCTTTAAACAAAAAACCGTTAAACCAAAACAAACATCGTGGTTAAGGGCTACACTCAGAGAAAAAATAGAGAGATGTTAACTCTTGAATCAAGAGCATTCGGTTTCTAAAGTACGGTAAGAGCAATAATTCTTGATCCAAGAGTGAATTTTTTTTGATCCAAGAGTTTCAGTATTTGATCTAGAAATGAATAATTCTCAAAATTATGTAATAAACAGTCTGACTATAGGAAGCTTAGAAGCTGCACCACGGCAATATTGAACAACACTAAAGACATTAGAAAACAAAACAATGTGATCTTTCTGACACTTCTTGACTTCAGTAAAGCATTTGACACGGTTAATCAAGATTTCTTAATTACCAAGCTAGTGAAATTTGATAAGTTTACTGATACTGCCATTAAATAAATCAAATCCTATTTATATGAAAGAATGCAAGCGGTGGTTTCAGAGTCCCAAACCTCATCTATACTGATGCTTAAACGTAGTGTTCCCCAAGGTTCAGTTCTTGGTCCACTTCTTTTTTCCTTATATGTAAATGACCTTCCTGACGTGATAGGTAATTGTAATGTCCACCTGTACGCAGATGATGTCCAAATGTAAGTTAGTCGTCCTTTAAGTAAAATAAATGAGTTTGTTAATTTATGTACTGGTGATTTTTTGAGTGTAAAATAATGATCATGTTACTAAAGCTGCTGGGAAAACCCATGGAATTTTTAGGCAACTATCCTTCAGTAGGTGTTACTTAACGACAAACATAAGACTTCTAATCGCAAAGACGTACTTGCTACCAACGCTTTGCTATGGGATAGAGATATTTGGAAATTGTGATGCTGCCTCTCAGAGAAGACTAAACGTCACATTTAACAATATCGCTAGTTATGTTTATAATAGAAGACAATCGGACCACATTACGCACTCTGCTAATCAGATATATGACCTTGACCTCAGAACATGGACTGGATACAGATGTCTAATACTTCTGCATAGGGTAATTTATACTAAACAGCCATCCTTTTTATAGGACAAAATTACCTTTGCTACTTCAACAAGAACTATGAATTATAATAAGTTAGTTTGCTTAAAATATTTCCTCTGAGACTGTTTTTGTGACTGGTGCAATAATTAAAAATTGAAGCACCAAAAAAGTCTTGCGGTATTTCCGCAAGCTTGTCTTTGCAAGCGCGTAGTTCTAGTTGTATTCGTCGCATCGGTTCACGCTAGAGCTTTTTGGAAAGCTCTTTTCTCGCGCTAACACGTGTTTGATTTATTGTTGTTTGTTTTTAGTCGTTCGTGAGTTATAGCGTCGCAAACATGGAGCAAAATAAAAAGAAAATACGGCATATTTTACAGTACTACTACGATAAAGGCAAAAATGCATCTCATGCTGCCAACAAAATTTGTGCAGTTTATGGACCCGATACAGTTTCCATTTCCACCGCACAACGATGGTTTCAACGTTTTCGTTCTGGTGCAGAGGTGATCGAAGATGCGCCACGGTCCGGAAGGCCTGTCGTCGAAAATTGCGATAAAATCGCTGAATTGATCGAAAGAGACCGGCATAGTAGCAGCCGTAGCATCGGCCAAGAGCTGGGCATGAGTCATCAAACCGTTATAAACCATTTGAAGAAGCTTGGATTCAAAAAGAAGCTCGATGTATGGGTGCCACACGACTTGACGCAAAAAAACATTTTTGCCCGTATGGATGCATGCGAATCGCTTCTGAATCGCAACCAAAATCGACCCGTTTTTGAAGCGGATGGTAACTGGCGATGAAAAGTGGGTCACTTACGACAACGTGAAGCGCAAACGGTCGTGGTCAAAAAGCGGTGAAGCTGCCCAGACGGTGGCCAAGCCTGGATTGACGGCCAGGAAGGTTCTTCTGTGTGTTTGGTGGGATTGGCAGGGAATCATCCACTATGAGCTGCTCCCCTATGGCCAAACGCTCAATTCGGACCTGTACTGCCAACAACTGGACCGCTTGAATGCAGCACTCATGCAGAAGAGGCCATCTTTGATCAACAGAGGCCGAATTGTCTTCCATCAGGACAACGCCAGGCCACACAAATCTTTGGTGACGCGCCAGAAGCTCCGGGAGCTCGGATGGGAGGTTCTTTTGCATCCACCGTATAGTCCGGATCTCGCACCAAGTGATTACCACCTATTTCTGTCCATGGCGAACGAGCTTGGTAGTCGGAAGTTGGCCACAAGAGAGTCCTGTGAAAATTGGCTCTCCGAGTTTTTTGCCAATAGGGAAGCGAGCTTCTATAAGAGGGGCATTATGAAGTTGGCATCTCGTTGGCAACTCGTCATCGAACAAAACGGCGCATATTTGATTAGATCATTCGTATATATCTTTAAAATACAACCAAAAATAAAAGACTTAAAAAAATAATTAAAGGGGGTGGGGGGTTGGGGTAAGAGAGGACCGACTTGGTGTTTGCTCCGTTGGCCACTCCCCATCAGCCACCCCACCCACTAAAGGTTGTGCGGGTACAGTTTTGAATTGAGTCTCGACGTGGAGTTCTGTATCAACCGGGTTCCTTGGGAGTATCTCCTGGGGGCGTTAGTCGGGAGCTACCAACCTGGCTTATTGCATCGTATACACTTTTCAGTGCGCACAGGATGATTTTAATTTTAATATTCTTCCCTTTATCAGAATACTCATATCGCCAGCAAGTCTTCCCTTATTTCCCCCCGGCCGCAAATAAGGCAGCTGAGAGAGCGGTGTCTGCTTTTTGCATCTTCATATTTTTCATCTTTCTCCTCTTCCAACACGATTTCTGCGGGAGAGCTGCATCCTTAACTTACCGTATTTCATATTCTAAATTTTATTGTTGCTGCATTCAAAACCTCCTAAATTTTTGTAAACAAATAACAGCTGGAAAAGAGTGTATGGCCCATAATGTTTGGCGTTCTCCGTACCGTGCTTAAAGCAATTCAGCAAGCCATGTTCTGTCAAATAACTAAGTTCATGCAGGACAACTCGCCGTTGAATGACAGACAATCAGGATTTAGAAAACATCCAACTTGTTTCTTGTTTTAGAAAAGTTATGGACAAAATCATAACTTAAATAACCTAGAGCCTGCCTAAAAAGTTCTACGATTTTCAATTAAAAAGGTCACTAAAACAATCACTTTGTGATAAAATGCGTGGGCACGACGCATTTGTTAGAAACTAAACCTAAAACATTTTCATTAAAAAATTGATTGCTTTGGGCAATTCAAACAATTGGCGCCTGTGTTAGTTGAAATGCGGAAAAGAATTTCCCCCCCTAACAACAGAAGGGCCGATACGGGATGCACACACACTCAAAGCCTTAGTGTTTTTGGCGTTTGCTGCTGATGTCGGATTTTGCTACAAGCCTGCCTTTGGGATTCCCAAGCGCTCATAGCAATTCTGTCATGAGGTAACTTCTGCCAACACACTAAGGACAGGCGAAGACAGCTGAAGATTGAATTGGTATTCATGAAATAGCGCTATACTGTCAACCAGCCTCCTTTGTGGTGTTGTGCCTTGTGTGTTGTGTCTTGTGTTAGAAAAGTTATGGACAAAATCGTAACTTAAATGATCAGACCATTACTTTGTTTGATATATTTTGACGACCCCAGTGTTTTGTCTAAATATGAAGTCCAAATGTATGCAGTTGTATGTAATTTTACCCATGTAATTTTACCCATTTCAGACGCGTTTTGAGAGGAACCTATACTTTTGTTTTGATTCTCTTTGATTTAATCAGAAGTACTACTCCTTAACGTTAAAATTAACTTTCATGAACAATTCTATTATTTTTATACTCTGTACCGAAGGTACATAGAGTATAATAAGTTTGTGCAAAAGTATGTAACAGGGAGAAGGAATCACTTTCGACCCTATAAAGTATATATACAGGGGTGCCACAGAATTCACTAGCGATTTGGGTTTTAGCGATTTGCCAAATCGCTGGAATATTTTCGCCATGCCACAGAACTGCGAGCGATTTCATTTTTTTAGCTTGTTCACAAACCCTTTCGAACTTGACTGCGTAGGGTAGCCATCCCGCAAGTGCAACTTAGATTAAGCCTTTTCATGCGTTTTTGACAAATATTTTGAAATGTAAGCTATTTGGTTAGTTCTTTTTTAAACAAAACAAACTTAATTTTCTTTAACTGAGTTAAATTATTTTATTTCCCACACAAAAAATTCAAAATTTTCCGCTCGCCAAAATAAAAATGATACCTTGCAACAAGCTGCTGTACGTTTACGAGAAAACGCCAAACGTTAATGTAAGCAAAAAAAATTGCTTCAATTACATAAATGCCTCTCCCACGACAGATGGCAATCGACGATTAAGGGAAGAAGAAAATCCGTAAGGAGACGCTAGAGTGCACCCGTCTTTGATCCGCATCTGACCGTCTTTCTAAGTCACACTAAATACGTAGGCAAAATCAAAGGGGTAATGAGGCTGTGCTCGAAAATAACATTGGACCACGCATTATTCAATTCAATTCAATTCATTATTTCGGGGGAAAGCTTGGCCAGACATAAAGTCATTTCTTTCCATGCTGCATCCGCAACTTCCCTGTCGCCCATTGTGAGATTGAGGTCCAAGTCCTTATGCTCCTTCATAAAAGTGAAGCAAATTACGCTCTGGACATATGTTCCATGCTTTCCCCTTTATAATTAATTTTAATTATAACCATTTCGGAAGAATAATAAAATTAACCAACATTTGAGCGGCTTCTCGTCATTACTTTGGCGTCGGCGTTGCCACTTTATTCAACTCAGATTGGCAGCAATCGATTTACAAATTGCACAATAATTATGCAAAAGATCAACACAAAACTTATTGCTAGTTAATCTATTTTTTATCTTTGTTTTAACACAAAAATCGCTATTGTATTAACTTTAAAACGAAGTTCGATTAATTTCGAAATTGAAATGTTAAAAGGTGGCACCACTGTAATTCTAGCGATTTGGTGAGTTGCAGTGAATGACCAATTTCACTAGCGAATTGACTAGCGATTTTACTAGCGATTTAGTAAAATGCTTATTTAATAAAATTAACATGTTGAATGTTTAATTTTTTTGATGTAGATTATTTACAAATTGAACAACCTTCAAGACTAAATAAGCCTTATTTTTATCAAAATGCATTTTAAAGGCTAATTTATGCAAATCGCTGACTCCCCAAAAGTGCGCGATTTGCAAATCACTTGAAAACATGCTCTGTGGCAGGGCGAATATTCTTGATCAGCATCAACAGCCGAGTCGATATAGCCATGTCCGTCTGTCCGTCCGTCTGTCCGTCCGTATGAACAAACAGATCTCAGAGATGGTAAGAGATAGAGGTTTGACATGTATGGGACAAATGTTTCTTATATAATGAGGAATCAAGTTTATTTTCAATTTTTGCATTGAAAAAACGTCATATCTCCAAGTTTTATGATGAATCGATAAATCCATATTTTGTTGGACTATAAGGGTTATTCCGATATAATATTTTGTATGCCGATATTGGCGATTATCGATATTTTTATAAACTATATATAAGAAAAGTTACTATGGTAATAGGTTCAAATTATATGGCTGGCCTGATAAATGATAAATGAGTAGAAAACACGTTTGAACTGCTTTAAAATCAGAACAATTTTGAACAGAAGCCTTTCTTATACGAAATAATGTGCCGAACTAAATTTGTATCTCTTTTGAGTACACGCTTTTAAGGTTTGAAGAAGAAGAAACTCTGACTATTAATATAATTTGAAAAAATGTACAGTGTAATATTAGAAAACAATTGGAAACAGTTAAAAAGATTAGATATAACGGTCTCTGAAAATCGTTCCTTTAAAGCTTTTCAGTTTTCTTAAGCTTTAGATAATAACGATAATATCGATACATCGATGTTTTTTGCAAGCGATATGTCAAATATCGATACTAAAAATTTGGATTTTAGATGTTACCGATACTGAAATTTTGAGAAATATCGACAACCCTAGTGCTCAGCACACGAAAGTCATCTAGAATCACCACCAACACTTCCATATCGTGGATCTTGTTGCCTAGTATTATTAATGAATGTTCCTTAATTTTTATAATGGAATTTGTCATCGGCTGCTGAATCATAAGTCCCTTTTTAATACATTTCTTACCTTCTCCTTGAATTAAACTCATTGTTCACATTTTATTCGTTTTTATTTATTTCATCATATAATTTTTGCCATTAATTTTGAGCTAAATTTCACGCCATTTCTTGGCGTGTTTTTATTTTGCCTTTCAGTGGTTTGTGTGTGTGTGTGTGTGTGTGTGCCTTGATTTTGTATTTGAATTGGCGTTGCTTAACTCCCAGTAAATTATCCATAATTAAGCATAGTATTTATTTTATATATATATATTTTTTAGTTTGGCTCATTTATTTTTACCTTTCTTTATGTTGTTTGTTTCATCTTTCCTGTAATTAAGTTTGATTTTACATTTTATTATTCGTTTAGTTTCGTTTCGAATTTTTTTGTCTGTGTTTTGATTTACAATTGTTATTTGCTTTGTTTTGATTTGGAAATTTGCTCTCATTTCGGCCTTTGACAAGGAAACGTAATAATATTTAGTGGCCATTTATTTGGAATTTTCTTTGTTTGCCAAATTGCGCTGGCATAAACTCATTTGGTTTTACTCTTAACTAACATTTAGGGCTAAGTTCTTTCTGTTTTTCTTACACTTGGTTTATGTTTTGCTTTTCATTTAGTTAGTTATTAAACTATATCTATTCTGGGCGGCTAACAAAATTGTTTAACAAAAATAAAAAAGTACAAACACCGCAAACAAAACCACAAAACGCAAATCATTTCAATTGCAATTGAAAACTTGTTGGACAATTTGCCTTTTTGGGTTTAAATGGATTTCTATGAGGACTTAATTAGTTGTTTTTTTTTTTTTTGTTGTTGAACTTTAATTAATATTTTGTTTATTTTATGGGTTGCACATGAGTTGTTGCCTTTGTTTTTTTTTTTACAATTATTATTTACATAACTTACGTTGCTAGGCGGCTGCATTAGTTGGATGGTAGGAGGGGGTGGTGTACTTAGTTTATAAATGTGTTTGACTTACGCTTATTAATTGTTTTTGTTTTTTGCAGTGTTTTAATTAATTAGTTTTACAAACTTGTATTTCTCTCTCGGCGATTTTGCAAGTGCGCGTGTTAATTAACATTAATTTATCGAATTATGTTCTGTGTTTTCGCTTTCGTTGACAGATTTTCACTTGACACCGCATCCTCCTTACGTATTCAAATTATGCTAAATATTCGGTATTTTGTTTCGATTTCTTCCTCTCTGCAGCTTGCCCTCACATACACACTTGACCACATAGCCCTGCGCACAACCGCGGAATAAAAATAGTTTCTTGATTTACTAATCGAGTACTTAAGCAAACATTGATGGAATTTGAAAGCTTGCTTTTTCTTTTCAATTAATAAATTTGTTTTCTTAATATTAAAAACAAAATTTGTACTGGTAATTCAATTTATAATAAAGCGCTGAAGATGTTACTTTGTGGGATATAAAAATGTATTTAAATTTTTGCAGCACCAACCGAAAGCATCGAGGACATATCAATACACATTGTCATTCTGATTAAGAGAGTATTTGTATACTATGTATATGCATTGTGGTTGGAGACGCTTTCTTTTTTGCGTTACATTTGAAATTAAATTAAATTTTTAGCTAAAATTTCAAGTGGGAGTCAAACTTGATTCTACTTTCAACAAGTGTGAAAGGATTGGAACAATGCTTAAACTCGTGTATCAATCCGAAAACCGCTTGTTTTAATTACGAATCCAATCCTGTTAAGTAAGTAATAATTTCCTTTGCAATAGCGAAAGAGTAAATAGAAAGCAAGTTCGAAAATAAACTATGAAAACGTATTTCACTTATACAGTCAGGGTTAATGGGGACGCACACATACACAAATTCTTCTGCAATCTTTGGGTTTTTGTGGTGAGGCTTTCTTGCACTTAGTTTGCCCTGGAATATCCTCCCCTTTAGAGCACTTCCGAAATGAGAAGTCGATGAGCCATCTATATTGAAGTTAGAACCGGAAAATTCTTTAATAATAGCGATCAACCTCCTTTTGTGGTGTTGTTTTTGTTCTGTTTTTAAAGTTGTATGCAAACAGCTAATGACCTCGAGCCGGCTACAGCTTGATAGTTTGGGAATCAAAAAGGTCGCTCAAATAGTAGCATGGTGTTCTTGTGCGTTAATTTTTTTGGGGTCAAAATGAATTTAAATATCAAGCTCAAGCGGGCGTTTTAGGAGCGATTTTTTCGGGTTCAAAAATTGTTTAATATTGAGCTTAATTCTATCTCAATTGTTCTTGCACCAAGCTTAGTTCGAGATCAATATTTATTAATGGAAGCTCATATCGAGCTAAAGTCAATCTCTACCGAGCTAAAGACATATAAGGACCAAAATCCACTTATACTTGGTTTAAGAAAATCCGGGATATTTTAGTACGGATATCACTTCTTTTTTTTTGTGTAGACAATACCAATAGCCAAGCAATGGAGATCATAACGGAAAGCAATAACCTCAAGGCAGAGGTGCCCAGGTTCTATGCGCACGCCGCTCATTTGTTGTTATTTTAGGCATAGGGATAGCAACGCGTTTAACCACTTTACTTACTCTCCTATGCCCGTTGCAAACTCGAACACAACAACATAGAAGTGTATGCATCGTCTTTAGCGAAGATTTTCGGGATTCTATATTTTCGTATTGTATTTTTGATGGTCATATTTGTATGGGCGTCTACGCTGCCGTAAGCTGATTCTGGGCCCCTTTGCTTTAAAGTAACAACGAACCTTTGATAGATCCGCAAATCTTATCCTGCCATTAGCAAACAAACGATTAGGAACTTTATTAGGGGGACTGAAAAAACTTCAGAAATCTTAACAGATGCTGGAGTTATAAGCTCTCGAAGCTTGGCCTGAAAAGATGAAAGTGTTCACAATAAAAGAACTGTTTGTTGCAGATATTTTTGCTACAATCTTATGACCCCTCAAGCAGTTATTTGCAGTCATTGATAATGTTACCAGTACATTCACGCCAGTCCACTTAGTGGTTTGTATTTCAATGGCAATGCAATTCTAGTCATTGCCTTGAATTTGATTGGGTTGGAAACGAATTAAAATTAAAAGTTGAGCAAAAAAATTATGATATAATCTATATTAAATTTAGAAAAATGTGCTTGCTTATTAAATTGATTAAAGGAGCAATTTAAAATTCGATTTTCTCTTTGAATGTGCACAGCGATATGCAGTCAAGTGTAGATAGCAATTCTGTTATTATCAGAAACGTGTTTTTTATACGGCAGCCGCAAATTAATTAATGCATTGAAACAATGAATTTTTTTGTTTTAATGTGGGCTGTGACCCGCTTGTTTGTTTGGCAAACAACACAAACAAAGAAAAAGGACCTGCTACTTGACGCTGACAACGATTTTGCAAATATTTTTGTTTTCGCAGGCTTTTTTTTATTGTGTTTCAATTATACTCGATGTGCTCGAGTCCGGGGTTGTTTCCTTGTCATTTCTCTCCGGTTTTTGGTTTAAGCCGTTGCGCCTGGTCACAGCTGTGATGCGGCCAGCGTTGCCATGGCCAGGGACAGTACGCCCAGGGCACTGCAGCAGCTGCACTGCGAGGCGCCTGTCAGAGCCGAGTTGTCCGGATCGCCATTGACATACCGCTTGGAGCCTTCGAGGCCGAGTAAATTGGGAGAAATGGTGGTCGGCGGCGCGCTGCTCAGTGAGATGCGCTGCTGTACATTCTTGTGGAATACATGCAGAATGGACACCTCGCACATCAGCAATATACTTGTCTGATACTTGGGCATGGCCTGGAAGAAGCCCTGCAGCACCTGACTGTGCGGATGGATTTCCAGCGAGGAGTATGTGGTCGAGCCTTCGAATGCGTCCTGTGTGATGCGCTGCATGGGCGTTTTGTATACCTGCGGGGGGCATCAAGGTATGAACACGCTTGCCTTTTGCACTTCCAGCTATATACACTTACCTTGCGTGCATTGATGTACCAGGTGATGTTGGCCGGCGGATAGGAGGGGCCCACCGTGCACACTGCTTTGAAATTGTCATTTATGCCAATAACCTTCTTATCCACCTGCATGACGGGATCATCTTTCGGCAACTCAATCACCTGCATATGCGCCGACCGTATGTCCGTGTGAAAGAGCGGAGCATCTTCCGAAACCTCGCACTGATAGGTACCACTTAGTTCCCGTGTGACACCTTTGATGGTAACCGATGTGGCGTCTGAATTGGTCAACTGCAAATAAAAAACGATTTTGATAATCAAAATGTCTTTAATACAATTTATGAATACCCTGCATACGCTTATAAAAAGCGACTGGCTGATTTCTAGATCGAACGGGATAGATCTTAAGTCGTTTTGTACTTAAATTTTTGAGCATGTTTTTCACGCACAAGGTTCTGGCCAGAACTATTTCGATTTTGCAAAACTTCATTTGCGTCGCGGAACCCACCTAAAAAATGTACACCTTACACGCACATGGCGCTTGAGAAATCAAAATAATTTACCTACTTAAACTGAAAATTCGACGGCATGCTACTCTTATTCCCATACAAATGAAAGGTTTCTAAATATGTGCATGTAAATTGGCCATACAGCCCCAAAGGGGCCAAGCCAAGCTTCTCTATATGCGTGTACGAGGGTTAAATTTAGTACGAAACATTTTAAAATCGAAAATGACCGGTTATATTATCAAAAGAACAAACGTTGAATGCAGAAATTTTCGTACTCACAGCAAACCGAAAAATGAAAAAGCACGTTCCTAATTTAAATACACAATATTTTGCATAAAATACAAAAAATACCTACAATTCAAGCTCCAAAAAGTTTGCTACGGAAAAGGCGATTTACTGGCTCAAATGGCTCTAACGCTTTGCTTATAGAGTGATAATAGACTTCTGACCTACAGTAATACCATAAAGGTCTTTGGTTAGTTCAAGGTAGGGCTGGAATATCGATAAATTGATGTATCTAAGCTGCAGACATCGATGTTTTTTTCAAACCTTTCGAGTTTTTATGTGCCATTTGCGTTTAGCTTAGCTTTGTAAAGAACATTAAAGTTTGCGTTAATCGCTTAACCAACGTAATGCTGTCTAACCAACTTGCCTTTCTGTAGTTAATCCTTTAACAAAATTTATTTCAATTATTATACTACTGGCTAATACATACATGCAGAAATGATTTTGATCGAAGCGATGACGAAATTGCGCGCGACTCTATGCGGTCAGCCATGGCACACGCCTCTCATCGATAGCTTTCATAAATATCCATCGAATGAGGGAATTGATCGGGGATGCCACACTACAACCTTAAGCGTAGTATACACTTTCCACCAAAGACTTACCAAAACAAAAATACCAAAAGTGGCAATTCTTTTGATTTGGGACAGTGTGACCAGATTGTAAGATGTATGCATGTAATATGGTCGCATTGCCTAGAGCGTTGTTTTTGGTATAATTTTAAATGATAAGTTTCACAATTAATAAATACAAAGTATTAACATGCGGTCTTCACGGCCAACATCTAGATAAGGGGCCTGATGAGCAGATAATTATAATTATTATGCAGTTAAAATTTGGTTAAAGACTCACGGTGTTTTGTAGCTTGCTTTGAAAATTGCGCTCAATCATTGATGGGCAAATGATTAAAGTTTCACCCGATTGCGCATATTTGTGTATCGACAATGTGCGATACCTCTTGAAATAATTAAATTTAATTATTCAGGGAGCAATCGATAAAAATACAGAAAATACGGATCTAGTATTTTATCGGTATTTAATTGAGGCCTTTTTGTTGGAAGTGTGGACTGCCAACAAAGAGACTGCCAAAAGGCTTTGGCACAAAATTTTTTGCTGATTTTATGAAGCTTCTAGGATAGTACACATGTCAATGCAACTGAGAAAAATCAAACACACCATATAAGTATTGCCAATGTAGTTGTAGCTGACAGTCCGCAGAACAAATTCTTCTTACAAAGGTTTTTAAAAAGAATTTTCGAAAATCGTCCTAAAATCATTTTTTTCTGTATTCATTGATAACAACAAGTAAAACGTGTAAAATTTTGCTCTAATAGCTTAAAAAATTTAATTGGCTGATATTTTGGTGAAAAACATGAGTACATGATAAACAATGACTACATAAAAGAGATTTTTTTTTTGGAAAATACACACTTTTGGGGCCGTTTTAGAGGATGTAAAAGTGTTCAGATTGTACAACCTTGTTTAGAAAGGTGTTTGGTATCTCAAAAGCTGCACTTTTGCCAAAGAAAGTATGCAAAAATTCAGATTTCTTAAAAGTTATACTCGAAAAAGTAAAAAAATACGTTTTTGAAAAAAGTTTTTAAAAAATAGAGGGTTGCCCATATTCGGGGCGGACCCATTTTTTTTTTTAAATCAATTAAAAAAAAAAAATTTGGATTGGCATTCTTAATCATTTAATTTGTTCCAAGTAGATTTGTTTACATCAATTTTTGA
Source organism: Lordiphosa stackelbergi (assembly GCA_018904235.1). Taxonomy (NCBI): domain Eukaryota; kingdom Metazoa; phylum Arthropoda; class Insecta; order Diptera; family Drosophilidae; genus Lordiphosa; species Lordiphosa stackelbergi. The sequence goes on along the minus strand of JAEIFU010000220.1, from coordinate 124,542 downwards.
ATATGATATCTCTCAAATGCCGCCTCTGGCGTTGATGGCGTATTGTGCCCTTTTTGCAGCATTTTCCGTCGATTTCGCCAACATTTCGGCCGGAATAGCGGCTATTTCTTCACGAATGTTGTCCGCAAGCTCTTCTACGGTTCTTGGCTTGTTAACGTAAACCTTTGACTTCACAGATCCCCAAGAAGAAGTCAGGCGGCGTCAAATCGGGCGAACGCGGTGGCCAGGCCAAATCACCACTTTTCGACATCAAACGGCCCGGAAACAATTTCTTCAGAAAATCGATTGTTATGCGACTTGTGTGCGGTGGAGCGCCGTCTTGTTGAAACCAGAACGGCCTCATACGCTTTCGACGAATAATTGGCATCACAAAATTGGTCAGGCGAAACGCTCCTGGTTGATGGTAACAGCATGGCTATTTTCATTTGGAAGAAAAACGGCCCAATGACCGTTTTCGCACTAACGCCGCACCAAACTGTGTCTTTTTCGTCATGAAAGGCACTTCTTGAATCTCTGAGGATTTTCAGTGGCGTAAATACGGCAATTTCCTTATTTACGGTCCCATTTCACACATTTCGGTCACATTTTTTAATTTTTTAAAAGCACGTTGAGTTTCACAATGACTTGTTCTGTTGAATGTAAATTTCAACTATTTCAGAGGGCTCTCGTGGCGTGTATCTGGAACAAACTGCTTGGACTTAAACGCGGTATGTCATTAAGCGATCTGACATCTCTGTCAAAAGTTATGGCGTTGCCAGATGGGTCCGTCGAATATGGACAACCCTGTACTCCCAGAAAACAATTTTTTAAAAACCTTTGTACAAAGAATTTGTTCTGCGGACTCTCAGCTACAACTTTGCCGAAGACAGATTGCAGCTATCACTAAAACTGAATGAGCTGTTAGCCCAAAACGAATGACACCTTTGTTTTTGTTGTCATACCCAATTTCAAAAACTTTTAAGGTTCCATAACAAAAAAAGTGCTACCAATCTAGCCAAACGCTGATAGAGACTCACTCAGCTCGGGTAGCACTATCGATTCCGCATAGTGTAGTTTGGTAGTTTTTTTGACTGTTGCACTGTGATATTTGCCTGTGGGACCTAAGCTTTAGTATGTTATTTTTGATCTAAGGCCCTATAGGGAAAGTTGTATAATTCGTTTAGTTCTTATACACATTCCATATTATTTGAATACGTAAAAGCGTGATTTTCAAAATTGGAGAACACAAAGTCATTTTATTAATGTTTTACTTATTAAACATTGAAAATATCGATGTACATCTTGGATCTCTCCCGCCTTTTTATACTCGTACTGTCTGTATGAACGCGTCGATCTCAGAGACTATAAGAGAGATATACAAATTTTTGCATGTACACAGGTGTATTCCGTACGCAGATCAAGTTTGTTTCAGACTTGCAAAATTTCCCCCCGTCCCCCCGTAAACCGCAAAAAACTGTCAGAGCCACAATTTAAAAGTTACAGTACTAATACTATTTTAAAAAGTACAATAAGATCTGAGCAAAAACATCAAAGTTATTCACGAAACAAATTTTGCTCCCGAATAAGAATATTTTTCTTGAATCAAGTATTTTTGTAACCACCGTACTATTGACATCCCCCCACTGTACCTAATTCAAGAACAAAGTTCTTAACTTTATTCCGAGTGTACAGCTAGGCAGCTAGGAGTACATTTAAGTGAAAGACTCAGTGATCAGATAAAATCGCTATTTTGATATGTGAGTCCGGTATTGATTTTTGAACAAGTAAGTATTTCTTTTCTCTTCTTTGCTGAATACAAACCCCAAATATGAATTGAATTGGTAAAATTTATTAATGTTATTGATATACTCACTGGATGTACAGAGCCTATTTACCTTATAAATGCATCAGGAGGAAGAGAAAAGGCAAAATAATCCGAAAACATAAATAAGAGCGATCCAAATTTCGAAAGATCCTTAAAGGTTGAAGTCTATGTGGTAAAGGTTTGTGGCTTAAGTATTCTTTCATAAAATTTTACTGAATTTCCAAAGTCTGCATACTGGCTAAATAGCCAGTGGACTAATACAGATGAAAACTTTTTTATCAGTATTTCATCAAATTAAAATAATGCAATGAAAATCCTTTAACTGATTCGTTTCCTACCATGTAAGTGTATCCCGGTTTTGGGTTATCTGTGTGGTGCGGTTTTCATAGCTCGTTGTCGCAATTTAGCATTTTTGTGTTAATTGCCAGCAAGAGTTTGCCACTTGGTGAACACTGCTGCCATATCCTGCTCAAAATCCACTTTGGGACGCAGCAGCAGCAGCAACAGCAGACGCGATTAAAGCGTTTGTGTTGTGTGTTCACTTTTCTGTCCTTTTATCGCAGACCTGGGCCTTTTGTGTTTAGGTTCGAGTTTTGCATATGCCGCTAAAGGTTGGCAGTCGCACGCTTCGTTCATTTGCATCTGTGCTAATCCCCCGTTGTGCCCTCACTCGTAACCCTCTCATTGCTATTGTGCATTGCCAAAGGCGCACAACTGCTTTTTACGATTGTTTCAACACTCTCTCGCATTGCTTGCCCCGATATTTCTATTTAGTTGTTGTTGTTGTTTACTTTTCTGCTAGTTTCACCAGTTCATTTCCAGATAACGTTCGATAACGGGCACCGCCCCGCCCTCCCCACGAGCATTCAGCGCTTGCGGCAGTCATTTGGCATATTGGCCAGGACTTTCCTGCACTGCCCCGCCAGCATGCTAGCTGTGGTTTTAGTGGCTTTTGGATTTGGCGACGTTGATCTCGTTACACAATCGCGAAATGAAAACAAATGGAAAACGTATTGATAAGGTTTTCAATGGAGGCGGAGGGTCACGGATGTTTGTATAGCTGTTTGTACGAGCCATGAATAATGTGCTCTGGTCCACCGATAGGCCGCATTAATTTCAGATAAGTTTAGATGAGTTATGCGTGTGGCAAATTAGACAAATTATGGCCTGCAAGAGGCAGGCCTCAACGAACACCCAGAGTGAAAACTGCACTGCACAAACGTAGTTTGCGCGTAATGGAACTTAATCAATTAATCCGCGATTCGATTAGTTGAACCGAATCGGTACAGAGTATAAAAAATCTATGGATAAATACAAAAGCTGGAAACCTCAAAAATTTGCTCTTTTTGACATGAATTCCATAAAAAAATTTATTTGCTTCGTCTTTAGTGCATAGCACTATGGACGATTAGCCAAATTTTTTGGCATAAACTCTAAATTTTGTGTAAATGTGTTTTATTTTTAGCTGGAATTTAAGTGGAAAGTGGGTGGGATGTGGGCGGGAAGTTGGTGGAAAGTTGGAAAGTTGGTCACTTAGTTCTCGCTGCATGCAAGTAAATAAATTTTTTGTTGCGTGTGAAATAAGTGAAGTGCCTAACAATAATATATACATGTGCACTAGGGTGGACGCCGATAAAAAATATAACTGATACCATCTTAAACGATTACTTTTAGGGTGTACATAATAAATTAAAAAATCAAAAAAAATTTTATATCATGTTTTAACCTCTGCGAAAAGCCTTCAAAGTTTCCACAAATATTACGTATACGACCCGTTCACCGAATCTGAATTTTGTCGACGAATTCTCCGTATCATTTTAAAAGTTGTCAAATTTGAATTTAATAGAGCAACAAATAAAAATGGAGCAGGAATCGAATGTATTTTTGGTCGGTAGACTAGGACCAAATTTTGACGAAGCGAGCCCATTTCCAACGAAGAGATGCATTTTATCCACGCTTTTATATGGGACTAAATTCTTAAGACTGTCCATTTCAGAAAGTGCGACTAGTGTGGCTCTATAGAGTGGATATATTCTGGATCAGACGAGTCGATAGAGCCATATCCGCACGGACCTTCCAGTCTAGTACTACATAACAGTGAAAACCACGTTGAGTGACCATTTGGGCTACCATGGGCAATTCGCTGAACTCAAGAGACCAATCCGTGCACACAGTTTTGAATCGATGAAAGAGTTAGAACCCGAAACGAAGAAGGAATTGAAGACTACACTAGAAGAGGACCTTGTAGCATGTTTTTAAATTTGGAAAAAACGTTGCATTCGTGTAATGCATTCGGGGGAGACTACTTTGAGGGGAAAGAAATAAATTTACAAGAATAACTAAAGATTGTTTTAATTTATAAACAAATAACCGGAATTTTTGCCCATAGTAGTATAAAAATCTGCATTTTTTAGATCCTGAAAGAATGGACGATAGTCTATTCATAAGCAGCACAGTAAAACTAGATTATGCTCAGTTCGTGTGGGGCCTTATTTCAAAGATATTTTGATAGCCTCTTAGTGTAGGGCTAAAACTTGATTTCATCTATAAGGGCGGGTGTACATTGGGGCACACTGTGACCGTGTGGTCTGTGACGCACTGTGACCAAAGTACTCAGAAGCCCAAAGTGTTTACATTGGCGACACACGATTTTTGCGACAAGCTATTCGCCGTTCACAATGCGCTGTGACACTGAAACGTGACGCGCTGTGCCTCAATGTAAGCCCGGCTTAAGTGAACAGCGCAGAATTGTAGAAATTTTGCAGTAATATACTATTTCGAACAAATATTATATATTTATTAAATACCTATTATTTTCATATTGTCTTGGCTATATTAAAAACAATTTTTTCAATGGTCATGGTACCTTTTTGTCAAATGTTATGACTTCAAACCAAGTCTACGCCAACTACTTTAAAATTAAAAATGTAGGCATGGGCAACAGTACGTATGAGTGATCAACTTTGAATCCAAGTCGCAGACGCTAAAACTTATTTTTTCTCAAAAAATTTTTTTGCTTTGCGTTTTATACACAAATATGCATCGTTTAAGCGGGTATCAGTATGATGTTACATATTTCCATATATAAAATATCCACCCTAAAGTACACCCAAAAAAATTTCTATCAGTATCAATTTCAAACACGTGTTTCAAATTGAAACTGAAACTAGTATCATTTTTTTGTATCAATGTAAACTTAGACAGTATTACATTGAAACTAAGAATATTAATTTGAAACTAATCAGTTTTTTTAGTTCGAAAAGTCGAAAACTGAAAGATTTATGGTGGGGGGGTGGGGGTGGGGGGTGTGTGATATGTCACATTTAGTGATTTTATTTTTCTGCAAACAATTCTGTACTTAGTTAAAGGTAAAGGCTAAGAAGGACAGTTTCCCAGAAGAAGATTAAAAATGGACATTTACACGGTAAGCAGCTGAGTATTAATGTTGTTGTCGTCGTTTTTTGAAACCATATGTAAATAACAAATGTTACTCTTTAGACAGGACACATAACAAGCCACAATGCTGCTGTGGCTGTTTCAGCGCTTTGCAAGACAACGTGCAAAACAGACTTTTTCGCGTTTTTTACTCAGGGTCTCTGAAGGCGTAAGCATTTGGTGTGAATTGGGGAGTATGTATGTTCGTGCCCCGGGCTCTATGGCTGGGGAACTCTGATGTACGTGCTCCAGCAAGAGGCACACCAATATAGTAACTTCTGATTAAGCAACATTTGCGTGGACACGAGGCAGTGAGTGACCAATGTTTCGCCATAGTGAGGTGTCCACACTTGACGAATTCAATTAATTAGTGTAAATAAATTACATTTTGAAGGAGTTTGAAATAAATAAATATATTATATAAATGGGTTTGAATTATAATATTGTTAATAATATATAAATGTTTTAATTTTAATGGCAGTTTATAATGAACTGAATTAATACTACAAACTTGATAAAAAATAATATTGAATTAATAAAAGCAAGTATCAAAATGAAACAAACAGTTTGATAGTTGAATAATCAAATTAATAAGACCCAGTGTCAAATTGAATCAAAAAAATGAATACAATAAAGTGTTAACATTTTGATGACAACTTTATTTTGGGTTTAGGGAACGCGTTCTTCTTTGTTTGTTTATATTCGAAATATTATTTGATACTTGGAGGTGATTCCAGAGAATTGTTAAACTAGTTCTCTTCGAACACCCCTACATGGGGTCAAGGTATTGAGGAAAGACGAAGAATATTCCGTTAAGTTAAATTTCGGCCTGTTTGGAAGCCCCAGGAACAATTGGAGAAACAGCACACATTGGGCGTATTTAAATGGAGACCCTAATCGCACTTTGCCCACTACCAAAGATTTGATAAACGTCATAACAGTCAGTTAAAGCTTAAAGGGTTGAGAACGTTTTCAAATTATTTTTGTCTTAGGCGTGGCTATAGTTTTTATCTAAAAAACAGATTATTTTTGTATTTTGTTTCAAAAATTTTAAAAATATTTAAGAAAGTTAATATCAAAGTTAAAGCCGATAGGTCATCGCTTTCCACAATCTGGATCGGATTGAATCAATTATGGGATAGTTTTTGAAAAACGGCTTTGAACCACTTTTGAATCGGAAAACTTTCTAGCTCGGATCAATCTAGTTAAGAACCGGTTTGTAACCCACTTATACACCTAATTTAAAGATCATCATTTCGTGCTTTGTACCGGTTGACCCAGTTCGGAACCATTTTACCAACCCAAAGTTTAAAATGTTATTTCCTTGGCTTTTAAACTGGTGCAAGTCGATTTCGAAACGAATCACAAATTTGGGACTTACCCTTTCATGGACCGATTAATGTAAATCGGCTCAGTGGCTTTCGCTTAGGCGTTTTCAAGTCGCTCAACTTTCGTCATATAACAGATTTTGTTCTTATTTGTATTTCGATTGAGACAATTGAGAAAACTAAGGGAAAACGGACCTAAGTATAAAAGAAATGTAAAATTGCACTTTACAAAGAAACTAAACTTTCAATATCTTTCATTCATTTAAATACCACTAATTATGTAATACAAATTCAAAATGTAGTCCTCGTCAACCAACCAACCGTTGCGGTTGGCTACATTATGTATTTGTATGTTGGCGACCCCTTCACCCCCCTCTATATGTCGTGGTTGCTGGTGCTCTTTCAGTTGAAGTTGCTGTTGTTGTCATATTTATTTAATTGCATGTGACTTTGTTTGTTGGTACTCGTGCTCTGTGGCTGGCGGAAACGGAAGTGGCAGCGCCAGGAAGCGCGCCAAACAAAACGCAAATGTCTGGCATTTTGAGGAATTATATGCCCTGCCCAGCTTACACACACACACACACACACACACACGCACGCGCCACACGCACCGAGGTTCTTTTAGCTGCTGACATGATGAGACTGTAGCCGGTTTGAAACTTCTCCACCCGCTGGCGGGCAACAAAACTCAATTCAACTCAAGTTGGGCTTGGCGTGCAAAGTTTTGTGCGGCTGCTGCTGCTGCAGCGCTTTTTTCCTGTTTTTATTTATTTTTATTTGCTGGCTTTTAATTTCTATTTATATTTTATATTACTTTAGCAGCCGCAGCTGCAACTTTGTGGCAACAACGAAATGATGCCACTAAAGCGTAATTTAGCATGCCACAAACACAGACACGTGGAGCTCCCCACTTCAGGCCATGTGTGAGAATAAAGTATTGTTTCAATAATTCTGGCTTTATGAAATAATAACTTTACTGCACAACAAAAAAGAGAAAGGAGACCGCTCAACCCGGTCCCGCAGTCGAGTTGAGTTGCTAGAATACAATGAATTTTCCCCGCGTGCGCCTGGTCCAACTGCAGTTGTGGCTGTTGTTGTCGCTGGCTTCTCGCTGAGTTTCCGCTGTTTGTTGTTGAGCAATTTTAATTTTGCCAACGCTGTCGCATGGACTCTTCTATGTGCTTCTATGGGTGTGAGTGTGTGTTTGCCTCAGCTGCAGCCTCGTTTGCATGCAACACATTATGAATTATAGCTGTATCAACTCAAGTCGCGGCTGCCAGCCATACCGCACCACATACTCCTTCTCCATCCCGCCTGTGGTTTGCCTCGCTCCCCTTGCCACTCCCTGGTTCACACACACACTCACATGTGCACGTATTATGTCATGCTGAATTTCCGTTGCCTCCAGCTTTGTTGTAACTAACGGCGTTGGCGTTGGCTCCGGCTCCGGCTCTGGCTCCCATTCCCATTCCCATTTGCCCAGTTGCCGTTGGCATTTCACAACTTCGACTGCCTAACGCTTGGCAAAAACCGACCACAAATTTAGTGAATGAGATGTTTCCGGTGCGGCAGTTGTTGTTGCTGCTGTGAACAATTTTTGGTGTTTGGAAAATGCATGGCTTTTTATTGTCCTCATTGTTGTGAAGATGGCAACTGTGGCGCACGCCATTTTTGTGGCTGGACGCCATCTATGGGAGCTAGTTACACATTCGGCGAATGCAGCACATTATTCGCATGCATTTCACATTTATATTTATTATGTTTGTTTGCTGCCATTTGTCATAAAAAATAATTTTTGGGCAAGGCCGCCGTCAGACAGGGACAAAAGAGATGTGTGCATGTGACTGGCTTTAAGTGGCTGATGGCAGTTGAAATGGGGGATTCGAGATCAGAGAAAAAAGGGCACAGCCCAAACGGTAAGAGCTAGAAGGCACAGCATTTAAACGCTGTGTGAAAATTGAAAATCGTCTTTCTTTTAAAATTGCGCTGGTATTTATAAAAGTTTTCAAACGAAGGGAGAATTTGTTTTTTTTTTTTAACTTTTTTTAACTAGGGCAAAAATTAAAGTTTGATTTTAAACTAAAATAACAATTTTAAAAAATTTTAATTAAAATTTTTAATTTCTAATAAAAAATCCCATTGCAATTTCTCAAAAACACAAAAGATAACTTGAAAATAATTTTCTAAAAATTATAGAGAAAGTAATTCTTGTTTTCAAAGAAATTAGGTAGAATATAGCGTCTTTTTCCAAAAAAAGAGGTTCACATAGAAGGATCAATTGCTTTTTCAGAACATTAACTCAAAATTAGAAATGACCTTTTTGAAAAACGACAATAATTCAACTATATCAATCACCGTGCAGAAAATCGAAGTAGCATTTAAAACGATTGGAATGGAGCACAATCAGAAGCATATCAATTCGTATTCAAAAGATAACGAGTTCGATCCCCTGTTTCAGACTACTTAAGTTAACTAAAACATGAGGGCATGGAGGAAGTGATCCGTTAAAGTCTTATAGAGAGCCTTTTGATCCCATGGAATATCGTGGTGCCCAAGCTTATCTGTCTTAAATAACATTTGTAGTCCAAACAGATTCAAATACGCCACCACTACACGCGCACTGTGTGTAGTTTCTGACGTAGAACAAATAAAAATAATTTTGTGAAATCTTAGAAAACAATTAGGGTATTCACTTCGTTGAGCACATAGGCACTTGGGGAAAAGTGTAAGCATTTCCAACAAGAATTTACTCGACCCAGACCCTGACTACGAAAACAGTGAGCATTTATTTTGTTTAGATTAATTGATATAATTCGCTTGCTTAGTTGGCATTTTTTATTTATATAATTTTTTTCTCACCAAATCTCGATAAAATAACAGGCGGAATGTCAAACGTAATTGTGCACAAATTTTGTGCACAGAGGGCTGCTCACAATATTAGTCAGGCAAACCTGCCCAAGTGCCTATGTGCTCAACAAAGTAAACACCCATTTAGGGTTGAGTACTATGCGATAATTGGCAATTTAATTACCTTTCGAAGCATGTTTGAGTTGACTATATCTAACGTTTCTGAATTGAGATATAGCTTAAAATAAAGTGTACCTACTGAAAAAAAAGTTGTTTTGAGTTTTGTTAATAAGTGTAACTATTTCGATGATTTGTCAAAAAAACAAGTAGCTCCGATTTTACTGAATACAGTTTTTATGAACTATAAACAAACTAACAAGCAGTTGAACGGGACCAATAAATTGTGAAACTAGAGGCATCATAATTTTGGTGAAGCTAGTTTCACCTTAATGGTTAATCTAGTTTTGAGGCAATTGCTTGTACAAAGGTACCCATAGCCCGCGAACTGAGGCTTCGATGGTGAATCTAAAAACACAGATCGATCTATCTGATCTCTAGTTAATATATATATATATATACATATACGCTCAAAATATCCAACATTTCCCACTATTTACACTATTTTGAGTGCTGTGATTAAGTCGTACTTATGGCCTATGTCGTTATTTCAATTAAGCTTAAACATTGCTCATACACACTGTGTACAATAAAAGATTCCCTATTTAACCCCGCTGAATGATGATCAAAAACGAATAATTGTTATACTCTCTAGCGAAGGTACATATTTAGAGTATAATAAGTTTGTGTAGAAGTATGTAACAGGGAGAAGAAATCATTTCCCACCCTATAAAGTATATCAGCATCAACGGCCGAGTAGATATAGCTATGTCCGTCTGTCCCTCTGCCCGTCCGTCTGTCCGTCCGTCTGTCCGTCCGTCTGTCTGACCGTCTGTCTGTCCGTCCGTATGAACAAACAGATCTCAGAGATGGTAAGAGATAGAGGTTTGACATGTATGGGACAAATGCTTCTTATACTAGCAGGCAGATCAAGTTTATTTTCAATTTCTGCCACGCCCCCTTCCACCCCCGCAATTAGAAAAAAACGTCACATCTTCCACAGTTTTGTAGATAGAGGGTTTGTGCCTTCTAGAGATAGTTAGTAGTTATCTATTTGTGTAGATTGGTGATAAAGATCGTATAAGCGCTTCTCAAGTTATGAGCAAAAAAGTGTACTAACCCCCCATTCCTCCCCTTCCTAACACCAAGTCACAAGCAACACCGCACAATCTTAGAAAGAGAAAGAGAGAGAGAGAAACTTAGAGATGAGCGCAGCAACAGCACTGCATTCAGCTGCTACTTCAGGTACAGAGTATGAAATAGTCGGGCTTGACCAACTTTCTCACTTATTTATTTTTAAGAATTTGCGTTTCAATAATTGTATCAACTGAATTCAACTTTCCACTCAACCTCAGGTGGCGCCATATGTGTACCAACAAGCGTTTAGAGTTGCCCAGTTATATTTCAAGACTGTCGCGATAGTATTTTAATATTTTTGAATTATAATATAAAAATGCTTCATAACATATAAATCATTCGAGGATACCCCCCCCAATAAATTTGTACCGTGCGCTCTTAAAGATATTGAAGAGTTTATGGTTGATCCCTTTTAGAGGTGCCTTAACCAACTGTAAAATTTTAGTGAATTTTTAATATTGCGTTTCGAACACTCATAAAAAACTAGAACGAATAATTTGAGTACTTGAAAAACTTGAAAAAAAATGTAGCCGCTCTTGAATTTTCAAGAATTTCACTCTTGGAATCGAGATAAATTCATTCTCAATATGGTTCTATAGGCAAGGGGAGTGAGGGCACGCAAACTTAGAGAGCACAACGTTGGACGCGCTCTCTCAAAGAGAGAGACAGCGCATGCGCAGTTTGTCGTTGCCATATGAAAGTGGCCAGCCGTTTTTATACACTTGAAAAGTGTATTATAATTTTGCCCAGAAGTGTGCAACGCATAGAAGGAATCATCTCCGACCACATAAAGTATATATATTCTTGATCAGCATGACGAGCTGAGTCGATTAAGCTTTGTCCGTCCGTCTGTCCGTCTGTCCGTCCGTCCGTCGTCCGTCTGTCCGTCTGTCTGTTTCTACGCGAACTAGTCCCTCAGTTTTGGAGCTATCGAGCTGAAACTTTGCACAGAGTCTTCTTTTTACTGCACGCTGCTAATATGTCGGAACCGACCTGATCGGATGACTACTTCTTGTAGCTGCCATACAAATGTTCGTTCGGAAAATGAATTTTAGTAAGAAAAACTGGTTTGTTCTCAATATTACTGCTCTCAAATGCAGTCATGGGTAATATGTAATGTTTTTAAGCTGATCTGCGAAGTTTGGTCGAAGTCGCTAACCGTTGAGACAAGCTATTTCAAGTGTATTAAAACTTCGGTACAGACGAAGTTAGCTTTGCCTTTCTCGTTTCTGTTAGTGTTGAACATTAAGATTATGTAAAGGTAATTGATTAAACGACTGTATAATATAATAACAATGTTTAAAACAACAAACGAGCTCTTGCGGCCGGCCAAATAGCAACCGCGTTGATTCATAAATATGGTTTTGCCTCGACTTGTACATTATGGAAAATAGTCGAGTCGGTTAAACCGCCCTTCCAACTGTGTATGTTTTAGTCTTCGAAATACCGAGTTTAAGTCCAAGTAAAGTTAGTAAAAATAAAAATTTTTTGTCCTTTATTTTGAGAACTATTCGTACTTGGATCAAGTACTGAAACCCTTGGATCAAGAATGTCGGGATGAAATATTCACACTTGGATCAAGAATTTTGCTCTTGGATCAAGAATAATTGCTCTTGCCGTACTTTTGAGAACGAATGCTCTTGATTCAAGAGTGAAATTCTCTATTTTTTCTCTGAGTGAAGGATTTTTATCTTCAGCCATAAAAAAAAGGTTAAATTGTTGTCGCTGTGCGTTGGATGTACAAAAGTACACAAAAAGTGCCATCCTAGGCTTTACTGGTCGAAAGCCGTCTATTCGAACCCTAAATAATTCGATCTACCCCCATTATTCGAACTATAATTGCCCCTTCAATATTTCAAGTAAAACTACTTCGATAATTCGATAACTTCGTTAATAAGAAGCATCCATAATTCGATGCGATTATAAATTTAAAACAAAGCTACTTCAATAATGCGATGTCAGTAAAATTAGTATTTTCCAAAATATTTCGAACCGCAAAATATCGAAACGAAATACAAAATATAAATTATTTTCAATTGAAAAAAATGGAACGGCTCAAAAGATGTTGCATCAAAGTTTCAAATCAAACCTAACACTCCGTCTACTATTTACAAGAATTGTGCAAAATGAAGACAACCTTGTGAAGGTTTAAAGCAAGCTTCAAGTTTTTTATAAATGTCTATCAGTATGTTTGAAAGGTATATTTAGTAAGGAGCGCATTACAGCAATGCTCTGTTCAAATATGTTTGGCACTGAGAAGATTACAGCTTTGGTACTCTGCAGATTTAAGCGACCCCATTGCTCCCAGTTGATTACGATTTCAACAATTGCTCTGCCCACTAAAAAGGTGTTCAATAAAGATTGAAAAATACTTGAATTGAATCAATTTCTTCAAAATTTAACTGCACTTATTCAACCAATGGATGTGGGAATAAGAAGATTTTTAAAAGGCCATTTCAGGAATGAAATTGTGAGTTAGATGTTGACATGCATCGAAACAAAGAACATGTTCTAAAAATTACTCTTTTCAACTACATAAAGCGTACTTCTTGCATTTGGAATATTAAAGTTTCGTCTAACATATATAAGAATTGCTTTAGAAAATCTGTTTTTTTTTTGAATGATGGTTTTATGGATCTGGATGACAACTGTTCTGTTAGGCAGTGTAGCTGAAGTACCTGAAAGGAATTTCGTCGACTCTTATGGCGAGTTTGAAGACAATTTCGATTGCGATGTCCATTTATCATGTGGATGCATTATGATGGATGAAGATATCATTGAAGAGGATCATAGGCAGAACGATAATAATTTTCGATTGGCTTTTGAAAATGAAATGTACGAAAACAGTGGAGATAAAGGCCTCGACAAAAGTATCAGAATCAGAAAAACCTGAATTTTAGTAAGAATTAATGTTAAATCCTCGCAAACCTTTCTCTTTTGCTCTCAAGTAAAAGTGATAGTGAGTGTCCACCTACTATCTGTGTAGAATCTATCTCTTCCATGCCGATGTGATTATCATACATCAACACTTTGAGCCAATGCGAAAGCTGTTTAACTCCTCCTGCCATGCTACCCTGTTGAACGATTGTTTTCGTCCTTAAGCTATTTTGGCTGTTGCCTGTTGTGTCGGATCTACAGTAAGCAGGTGAAGGGTTCGTCTCTTCAGTTATGTTTCCCCAGCCAGTGCTCTATTAAACTTTAGCCACGTACAAGTGTAACCGCAAAAAAATAATCTCCTTTACCCCACACTGTCCCCTGGTGCATCTAATTAATAACATTCCACACAGAGTGGGGCTGGCTATAGCAGTAGCTCGACGAAATCAACCCACTCACAGCCATTCCGACAAACTTTTGGCCACTTCTGTTCCCGGCTTTGTCATCGTTGTCTTCGTTCCTGGTGCAAGTGCATTAATTTTAAGCGCACATTTCTGTGCATAAATGTGAGGCGTGTCGGGTTATTAACAATGTTAAAAGCGAACGCTCCAGCCACAACAACAGCGGCAAAGGGACACTTGGTGTGTGACTGCTACTGCTACTGCCTCTGCCGGGCCGTTTGCCATTACCGCAAACTTAATGCGGAATAATTCCTTCCGTGTTGACAGTGTGCAAAAACTTTTCGGGCACAAATTTCAACGACTTTCGCCTGTGGTTGCTTACTGGTGATTTTTATTGTTGCAGACAATGAATAAGCCGCAGAACTTTAGAGCACTTGGCACATCCTATTCCTGTCCTGGCTCAGCGGGCGGGCCTGGTAATTGTGTGTTTTTTTGTGCAAATTTTAATTGAAGATTGCCAGCGAGGCGCTCGGGCCAAGTCTCTAAATTAAAAATTTAATTACATTTAACAAGATGATTTCGTTTTGGCTTTCTGTGTGTTTTGTGTGGCTGACACGTGTGGATGGCCGGACGGGGGGCTGAATGACTTTTGAAGTTGGTGGGCGCGACGCGGGTGGTTCTCACACCTTAACCTGCATACATTTACATTCCAATAACGCTCGAGTGGACGACTGGAGTGCACTTGGACCGACGGCCCCTCCCCATACGGTTACTGCCGCCCATAAGTGCATGGCATGTCAGCGGCAGCATCATCAACAGATGCAGCTGCCTTTCAAGTGCTGCCACCCACCCCGCCCTTGCACACACATATGCATAATGGCCGACAACGACTTGGCAAGGCCTGGAACTTTTCTCATTAAGCGTGTTTAGCTGTTTGAAATGATTTAGCAAAAGTAAAACAAGTCAAGTTATAATGTTTTAATCTCAATTACGGCACTTGCCACCCTGCCACTTGCCTTGGCTTGGCCGGGACCTAACTTAAAAATTCCATTTCCATTTGTGGCCTTTGACTTCTTGCCTTCGTTAGTGCTGCCTGCCGCCTGCTGCCAGCCACTATCAATTTAAATTAGAAAAAACGCTACCCGGCGGCGCCTCATTTCGATTTTGTGCTGAAAAGCGCTAACCTTCAAACTTAATTGCACTGAGCTAAATGAAAGCACCATAGGAAATTTGAGCATTATTCTGGCTTCTGCTGTTTGCACTCTTCAAGACTGATGATGATTTGTGTTACATTTGGGTTATAACTTTTGGCCCGAAAACAGGTGAAATACCCAATGGTGCTCAGCTCTGACCTATCCTTATTGTAGTCCTGCGCCCTCACCCCTCTCTTGCGTTTTCTTATGCCTTTCACCGTTTGCGGTTCATACCTGATTGCCCCTCAAGTAGTTCGACTCGGTGTGCAGCTGGCGTGTAAATTTGCTTAAATTAAAATTCATTTCCACTCTCATAAGTAGGCTATACAAAATTTCTCGGTAGTAACGCCATTGAGCATGGATTACTCTCCCGCTTCTGAATAGTTTCCGATTCGCTGGCTCTGAAAGCCGAAATAAAAAACAAGAAAATGAAGTTGAAAAAATTAACATGCAAAGCTGGCCACGATACTGCAATCGAAATATTTAATTAGTGCAAAAATGCCTTTGAATGCTAATTAGTGGCAAATTAACATTCGAGCAGAGTTCCTCTCGTTCCGTTTCATTTTGTTTTATTTCTAGTTTTTTTGTTGTTGGTCTTACTTGTGCTCTCCTCTTTCAGTGCAAATTAAAGACACAATCAAAGCAAATTAATCAAGTCCGGTTGCTGCTGATTGATGTGGCCAGGCCCAGAGATCGAGCCAAGGCAGCGGCGAGGGGGCGCCCTCTTTTGCTTTGTTTCGCTTATATAAAACAAACATTACTCCATCATTCGGCAGCTGACGTCGTTCCCCGCGCTTTATGCCATTATTTATTATTATTTAACGGTCGTCCCCCTTTTTTTCTCAGTATTTTTTTCATTTGTTTTTTTTTGTTTTTTGTTTTGGCAAATTTGAAAAATGCTGCCTGAAGTGTTGGTAAATGAGTTTGGAGTTTTATGTGCGGACGAATGAGTTTTCAATTTATATTTCGCACACACACACAAATTTTTCATGGCAAATTCAATTTTATTTATTTATGATTATACGACAAGTGATTCGTTTTTTGTTCCTCTTTGCGTTGCTTTAAAGCGACAGCTAAAATTAGAATGGCGTGTAAAAGGCACGAAATGGATGTGAAAAATTGAAGAAAACATGAAAATTGTCCCCATTATTAGTTGGCCTAACAGGGATACACTTGGAGGCAGTTAGCTCCACAGATTAAGTCCGAGACGAATAACTGTTACGCTACAGTTAGGGTAACTGTTTTTGCTAATCCCTTTATTTCAGTTACGTTTGTGGGATATGGGATTCTGGAGGTACCATAAACAATTCTACGATTGAGATGAACTTTTAAAGATAATTTTAATTTTTTAAATTATAACTTATATTTTAATTACACCCATGCCTTGAAATCAAAAAGAAATAAAAAAATCATCTCAGATTAAATTAATAAAATACAATATATACTGAATTAATTTTTTTCCTCCGTCCTTTCCTTCTTTTTTTTTTTTCGCCACAAACTCCCACTCTTTTGGAGATATAGAGAGCTAAAATTTCACAGAGTGTTTTTTTTTACTGCACGCTGCTAATATGTCGGAACCGACCGGATCGGATGACTACTTCCGTAGCTGCCACTCAAATGTTCGTTAGAGAAAGGCAAAGTTAACTTCGTCTGTACCCAAATTTAAAAAAACTTTAAATAACTTTTCCCAACCGTTAGGGACTTCCAACAAACTTCGGAAATCAACTAAAAAACATTACATATTACCCATGACCGTGTTTGAGAGCAGTTATATTGAGAGCTAAACAGTTTTTCTCACTAAAATCCATTTTCCGACCGAACATTTGTATGGCAGCTACAAGAAGTAGTTATCCGATCCGGTCGGTTCCGACATATTAGCAGCGTGCAGTAAAAGAAGACTCTATGCAAAGTTTCAGCTCGATAGCTCCAAAACTGAGGGACTAGTTCGCGTAGAAACAGACAGACGGACAGACGGACAGACGGACGGACGGACAGACGGACAGACGGACGGACAAAGCTTAATCGACTCAGCTCGTCATGCTGATCAAGAATATATATACTTTATGTGGTCGGAGATGAGTCCTTCTATGCGTTGCACACTTCTGGGCAAAATTATAATACACTTTTCAAGTGTATAAAAAATGGGATTTAGGGAAAACTGGTTTGTTCTCAATATTATCGCTCTCAAACGCAGTCATGGGTAATATTGAATGTTTTAAAGCTGATTTGGCGAGTTTGGTCGAAGTCGCTAAACTGTTGTGCCAACTATTTCAAGTGTATCAAACTTCGGTACAGACGAAGTGCTTTGCCTTTCTCGTTTTTAACATAATTTGAGGGTCTTATGCCGATTTTTTATAAAGTTTGACTTTGCGAACTCTGTAATAACTGAAAACCCACAAAGCTAAATTCACACAGTCAAATTAATTTTTCAAATATGGCGAAAAATTGACAAAATAAGTTTGAATTGTGTGTGAACGCCATATTTATTTACTGTCAAACTCGTTTGATGACCGATTTGATGAGTTTGACTAATCAAGTTTACGATAAGTTTATGTGCTGTCTGAACGCAATGTGAACACTGTTTGTCAAACTGTTTTCGCATTGGCCGAGTTTGATCTTGCAAGTCATATGTAAGAACAAACTTTGGCAAACTTGTGATGATTGTCTGAGTATTTTAATTGATAGGATTTTTGTAGATAAGTTGGGATATCTAATTTGGATAAGTATTAGCATAATGGTGTAAGATTAGTAAAATAATACAGTTTTGTTATTAAATTGTCGGGGCTGCATGGGTATAACTTAATTTTGGAATGCGTCCGGTACCAATTATTCAAATAAAATAGGTAAGTAGATAATGTCGAGAAGTTCGAAGACAAGTTTGTGGAAGCGGTGTTGCTGGAAAGTGGACAAATCTCCGAACCTAATGACAAAAAAATGCGGCCAGAGCAAAGGGAAAAGCCGGACAAGGATTGAAGAGCGACGTATTGGAGATATTTCTGTGTGATGAATTTTGTTGGCAACGCAGAAGGGTCTCAATCCCTTCAAATCTTGAAGAATATGAACCCAAGGAACTCTTAAGGAACTCAAGCAGATTAAAAATGCAGAGGCAGCTGAAATGAGCGTCAACGATTTTATGCAAAGAATAAATACATTTTTGTCTCATTGTTAAGCAGTTGGACAATTCCATTAGCCAGACATAAATGTATCGCACCCAGTCGATAATTCGACGGCGGCTGTCGACATACCACATTGGTTTCGTGAAACACAAATTTACCGCACACCAAATTTGCGAGTGTGAACACTAATCAAATTCAATTGAAACTTTCGAAAATTCGACAAATTTCGATGAAAATTTATTTGACGTGTGTGTGAACCAGAGATCGGCTTCATTCGATTGCAAATCGCTCACACATTAATCAATACACGAATAAACTGGCTAAGCGAACAATGCATTGAACTTGCATACGCAACATGCTAGCCCTTGAGTTTAATTCAACTCAATTGTTGGCATTCTTACTACGTTTATGCTATGTAATTCACGCTTTCTTCAATTTGCAAAATCAAATTTGTTCCTGTTTATGCAGCTTTTGTAAATTCACAAAATGACCACCCTTTTGGCAGATGTGGCAGCACCAACGCAAACTTAAGTTGGCTGCGCCTCTAGACTTCAACAGGGTGGTAACGCATAAAAGCGGGGATCATCTGTTCAATTGTAAACAAAGGCAAATTAAAATTGATTGCAATGGAGGACATTAAAATATTTTTGATTATAAGAGAAAAACGTACAGCACAACTTATGCAGAATGTTCTACAGTGGAGACATAAGCGAACGATGTCGTTGGTACAAGCCAGACGAGCATTCCAGGCGAAATGCTACTCCTGCTACTCATGCAGCTGCCATAGGAGCGGCTAAAGTGTTGAAACATGTTGAGTCTCAGCAACAGGAACTGCGTCATTTTCAGATATTTCGTCGTTGACAAATGTATTGGACTCCATAGACGTTTCATTACATTTTGAAAGAAGGAGTCAAAATCGTCCACTGATGTGTCGACACCAACAGCCGCTGATACAGGACGCGTCCCAAATAGTTCGTTCAAATAGCTCATTCAGTTCGTTCCAGAAGTTTTGTTTTAAGCATCCGAAGCTTAGTTTTTACTTGCTTGCTACATTTAAACATATTTTTATACACTTGAAAAGTGTATTATAATTTTGCCCAGAAGTTTGCAACGCATAGAAGGAATCATCTCCGACCATACAAAGTATATATATTCTTGATCAGCATGACGAGCTGAGTCGATTAAGCTTTGTCCGTCCGTCTGTCCGTCTGTCTGTTTCTACGCGAACTAGTCCCTCAGTTTTGGAGCTATCGAGCTGAAACTTTGCACAGAGTCTTCTTTTTACTGCACGCTGCTAATATGTCGGAACCGACCGGATCGGATGACTACTTCTTGTAGCTGCCATACAAATGTTCGTTCGGAAAATGAGTTTTAGTGAGAAAAACTGGTTTGTTCTCAATATTATCGCTCTCAAACACGGTCATGGGTAATATGTCATGTTTTTAAGCTGATTTGCGAAGTTTGGTCGAAGTCGCTAACCGTTGTGACAAGCTATTTCAAGTGTATCAAAACTTCGGTACAGACGAAGTTAGCTTTGCCTTTCTCGTTATCCTTTAAATTGTAGGAAAGAGTTTTTTTTATGGCGTTGTTTCTTTTAGTTTTCCATCGAGCTGGCTTGATATGTTGTTTTATTTATCGTCCGCCCAAAACGATCGCTTGCTCTGAAAATTCATATTCATGGATATTTATGTGCTTGAAACTTATTGTTATGTGCGCAAACAATTGGCTAAAATTTATGAACAACTGTTTGCTAAAGCACAATGTTACCAGACATTGAGAAAACAAGATCTGGTAGCATCTGCCAACTTATATTGGCAACGCCACAGCATTTCATGAATTGACGTCGAATTCATAGTCAACTTTCGTGTGTAAGTCGAATTCATGAAATGGTGTTTATGCACGCACTTTCGGGCCCATTTCATGAAATGATTTTGCAAAATGAGCATAGCATAAACGTAGTATCTGAGTATAATCAAGCTCGCTTCATTCCACTCAGCTCGGGTGATTTGATCGCTTAGCTCGACGACGATTATTCTGAGCGAACGAAAATCATCTCGTATGAAATCAAATCATTGCGCCAGCTGTGATTTGTTGCGCGCTCTGACCTGCAACAACAACATCATATCTGTCTCTCCTCTCTCTACTATGTCTCTCGCAATGCGTTGGCCTGAGTTGGCTGAGTTTTGTTCGATCGAACACACAATTGTCGCGTCAAAAAATTCTAGTTCACCCGTTGATGCGATTGCGGTATGAGTTGAGTTTGTTCGATTGAAAATATTTGTTCGGTGAATAAATATGAACAAAAATGTTGGATCAAAAAACTCTGGCACAACCGCTCGATGCGATTGCGGTTTGAGTTGAGTTGAGTTGAGTTTAGAGTTTTGTGAGATGAATAAATGTGAGTAAGAATTTTCGCGCATGACGCAATCAAGAAAAAAGTGATTTTTGCAGTTCTTTGGTGTGAACACCAAGACGAATTCGAACACAAATCAGTCCATCTCCGCCATGACAGTTTGTGTAAATTTATTTGACTGTGTGAACTTAGCTTAATTCTATGTCAATGAATGACCTGAATACTTTTATCAAAAAAATATTTCTTTAGTTTATGAAATGAGCCGAACCGTAACCGCGGTTCAGCAAGCTCCAAAATCCATTCAACAAACCGAACCAGCGGTTCGAAAACTGTGTGAACTACTGAACCGAACTTGTCCTTATTTTAAAAAGCATCTTAAGTAATAGTTTTAAAAACACTTTTAGTGACCCAAGGTTTTCGTTCAAAGCATCTAATTGCAAATGACGTTGGATAAAGAGGTATTTACCGCAATGAAACCAATAAACGAAGCCTAATATTTAGGGGAATTACTTTAAAGATGACTCAGAGTCGTTCATTTCCATTTTTTTAACTTTGCGCCCAAGCATATACATTCTAGCTTACGTGTTGTTGAAATTGCAAATTTACTAGCAACTGCCCTCTTCAATGAAGTATTTTTGCCAATTTTAAAAATACTGACTGTTGGGTATTGATATGCCGAACACCACAATGGCGAGCGAATTAGTGGCTCCAATATGAGAGCAGCGTCATTTTCAAAACGCTAGAACAAAATAACTTTTTGTTAGAGAAAGAAAAGAGGATATTTTTTATGGCGCAGGCATTGCTGATTAGAAACCTGTAAGTTTCGCATTCCAACTTTCTTTCTTGCTCTTTTTACTTCCTCAAAATACTTAAAACTTTAAACGTATTTTTCTCGAGGTTTTTGAAAACGACTGCCAAGATTCTGCCAAAACTACTCGACGCAAAATTGTCGTCATTCTCGTGTGACTACAAATATGGGGACACCTGTCTGGTCAAGCGCAGAATGGACGAAGAAGCTTCAGTAAAAAAGGTGTATAAAGCGAAGGCGGCTGACTATGGAACGGCACTAAGATGGGAAGACCAGGTGCGGGAAGACAGAAGCGACTGGAGAGCACTAATCGCAAAGGTCCAGACCGTCAAACGGTTGTAATGCCAATAAAGAAGAAGAAGACTACAAATAAAAGCAACTACAGAAAAAGTTTTTTCAATTTTAAAGTTATATTTTTCGCCATTTTGTCAGATATTAACTATTTTTCAAATCTGAGGTTCAGACGAGAATAACATCGATCCGAAAAAAGAATCTTTTTTTCTGTTTGCTTTCAGATATAGAAATATTCCCGAATCATGGCAGCCATCGTCAAACTTTGTTTTCATACCATTTTTAGCAGCCCAGAAACTTTCCAGCTGACGTCACAGTTCCGAAATAAAAAATAGAGAAAAGCTAACTTCGGCTCTACCGAAGATTATATATCCTTGGATCATGATATATGCTGTCAGTTTGTTATAAGGCTATACGATATATTCATCCGATTTTGATCAAAAAATTGTCTTGAAACAGATAACATTCATATCTGGAAAGTATTACAACGCTACCATTAAAACCAAAAAAGTTATTCTTACTAAAACTACTTTTTCAACCCTTCGTTCCTATAACAGCTATTTGCTATAGTCATCCGATCCGGCTGGTTCCGACAAATGTGCAGCGTATTTGTATCAAACGACTATTAGTAATAAATTTATTTTTATACACTTGAAAAGTGTATTATAATTTTGCCCAGAAGTGTGCAACGCATAGAAGGAATCATCTCCGACCACATAAAGTATATATTATATATTCTTGATCAGCATGACGAGCTGAGTAATAAGCTTTGTCCGTCCGTCTGTCTGTTTCTACGCGAACTAGTCCCTCAGACTTCTTTTTATCGGACGACTTTTTGCAAGTGTATCAGAACTTCGGTACAGACGAAGGTAGCTTGCCTTTTCGTTTTTGTACTATTTTGGTGCGCCTCGCATTTGTTTTCAATTTGTTGTCCCGAAAAATGAGCTGGAAGTTATTTTTTTCAATTTAGTTTAGCAAATCGGCTGTGCTTGCAATTCACACAAGCTATCGATATGGACACGCCATGATTATTTAGTTTTGCGTCGGGAAATCAACAAAATAATTGCGATTAAATAAATGGCTCATCAGCTGTTCAAAGCTGTTTTATTTTTAAATGAAGTTCAACATAAAAATTGATTTTCGTGCATTTTTTTTTGTTCTGGAGATGGCCTTTAGCGGAAAATCTGACATTCATAAAAAAATGCATTGTTTTAGGCTGGACAACTCGATTTTCTGAAAACCAAAGCACATACCTACAGCTAAAGTGCAACATTAGAAGAAAATAGAGTGGTGAATTTTTGGGCTTTCTCAACGCAAAGTTGCCATTTGTTAAAATACACAAAATGGAAGGTTTTTTCCATTTTTCATGTAAACGTTTACGGATGGAAGCATCTTTATATTTTTTAAGTCTGCAGTCGAAATAAATAGAAATGCAATTCCTGCTGTTGCGTTCATAGTTTTGACAATTAATTTTGTTTGTTTTGTTTATTATGCGTAAATTTCAAGAAAAATCAACTTAGAAGGTTTGCCATTCAAATACCATTTTATGAAATGTTTTCAAATTATGCCATAAAATAGCTTAATGTATTCAGAGTCATTTTCGAAAGTCATTTTATTCAGTTTCCCAAACAAAAAATTGCGACTTTTGGCCAAAATTTCGGTCTGCTGTTTGTAGATGTGAGCAGCTTTAAATGCCTTTGATCCCTCAATTAGATCGCTTAAGCAGTTGGGAAAGCAAAAATAGACGAGCAAAGTTGACCTCGAGAAGGCTAAGCTGGTAAATTAAATATTACAAGCTTATATTATATAAGAGATGGCACGCTTTCTTGTTTTCTAAACGAAAGTAACAAAAGTTTCAAGGAACAAGGCAATCGCTTTTTGAATGCTTGCACTCAAATTTAGTGGGGAATTTCTCGAAAGCTTCAAGTTTTCTCACTTTGAAAGTTTTGTTTTTGTATGGCACCGAGACATGGGCACAGACACGCGTGGTTGTTGCTGTTTAGGAAATAATTTTATTCAATTTTCCAATTGTTTTCTTTTCCCACCTTCATTAGGCTTCTGAGCTCACCCCAGATCTGGTGTATAATCAAAATTTTAGTTGTTGTGATTAACTCCAAATGGCAGTGCATTGAAAATAACAGGCATTGCCATGTGGTTGCTCTCAGTGTTCCAGAGATTGGATCCGAGTCGGAACAATTGTGTCGCTATGGAGCGTGGTGCACTCAGCGAAGAATTTATTGCATACTTTGCGGCGGTTGTTTTTATTAATGAGCGTGCAGCAGAGGGATAACAAATGGAAATACTGAACATTTTCAGTCGGCGAGGTGGCTGGTTTTGTTGGCCAACAGCAGAGGAACAGCTACGGCAGCCGCGCCATAAACTATTTTGCACATTGCGCAATATTTTAGTGAGTTTTGGCACTTTTCAAATTGTGCAGCCGAATATTTCCATATAAAAACACACACACACACATGCGAAAACAAAACAAAACAAAACCAGAAAATTGTAAATAAAAATGGTGTACAAATATTGCACAGCAATAGAAAGAGTGCGAGTTTGTGATGCTGTGGCTGCCGCCATTGTCCCACTGAAATATTTGCACAACATTTGAATATTTCCCCATTTCCATTTGGGGAACACGCCAAACTCTTCTCACACGTTTCTTTTTTCCTATTTGATCATCAAATCGAACAAATGAAAGCAACATCAGGCCATGTCGCCTGGTTGACTGCCCGCTTAATTTAACTTACATCAACATTAATGCCTGCGACGGCAAAGACAAATGTGGGCTTCGCCTCGCGCGGCACAAAGCGATAGAACTCCTCCTGGCCGAAGTACCAGCGCACCGAATACAGCGCCGCCTGCGAGAAGGAAGGATGCGTTAATGAAAAGCGAGAATGGATGGCCATTGTCAGACAGCAGCGACAGCGGCAAGACAAAGTGCACGTAATTATCATAATTAAGCATGCCGCCGCTGCTGAGGACCTGGCCCCTGTTGTAGTTGTAGGAAGTGTCACTTACCTGTTCCAAATCATATTGACAAGACAATGTCGCTGCATTGCCCATGATGACAGCCTCCGGCACGAATATCTTCAGATCCTTCAGGCAATGAGCTACAGGCAAACGAAACGAAACATTTAAGGTAGGGCGAAAACTGTGCTGCTTACGGGCCTTAATCAAGTGCGGAGTGCAGCATGTGGCAACAATTTGAATTCGATTATGCCGCGCCGAGAAAAACTTAATTACGCTTTGCATGGCCTCGGAGCTGGGGCTGGTTGAAATCCACTTGCATGGTAATTTATGACAAAGCCACCTGCACGGCCCATTTTCCTCATTTCAATTTTCAGCCCGCATTTAATGCAATTTATATCGTTTTTTTGCAGTTTTTTCATTTCTGTTGTCTGCTTGGAAACTGAAAACACCCGGTTTTATGACACAATGGGGCAAAAGATATTTTTTGATGATCTAATTTTGAAAAATTTAACTTGGTAAATAATTTGGCGACCGTGACCCGTATTCAAATATAGTCGAATGAGTCCTACTGCCCACAGACAAATATGTCTATTTGGGTTGTCCTTGGGTCATGGAAAAGGCACTGTAGGATTGGGCTTATGAATTAAAACCTTTAAATGCACAAAAATTATGGCCCTCATTAAGTGAAAGTGAAAGTTCTAAGTATGTTTCGTCTTTATTATTATTTGGTGTTGCGAGAACGGACAGACGGACATGGCTATATCAACTCAGCTCGTATTGCTGATTAAGAATCTATATACTTTTGTGGTAGGAGATGCTTCCTTCCATGCGTTACAAACACCCCCAACAATTTTAATATACCTTCTCCAAGGGTATAAAAGAAAGCAAACGAAACAGAGGTTATAATGCAGTGTTACCGTTTTACAAGCAGTGGTATTTTGCTGTTGAAGGCTGGTATTATGGAGTTTAACAGTCACACTGGGCCGTACACGGAATAAGCTGTCAATTCCGCTGTCGGACGGTTTAGTTTGACTGAATCGCTTTTCCGGGAAAACTTTCTCTCCTCATCAATCCCTGAATGGACATGTCTTTTAGGGGGGTTAAAGTGAAAACAAAAGGATTGAAAATGTAATGTGAAAGATAATACCAAATGTCACGGATAATGAAACGGTCATTTTGTTTTCAAAGCTGTGCTTTGTCCGCAAAAAAACTGAAAATGGAATTAACTATTTGAAATGCAGAGCTGATGGGCCAGGCCCTGGGCGACCGCCGCTAAATGAATAGCTTTAGGGTGCATTTTAAATCTTGAATATCAAGTAGCAACTATTGAAACTTTTGCTCTCCGAGCCTACATTGTGTCAATATTTTTGGTTTGTTGACTGAAATTGGAGTTCACAATTCAGGGCTTCAATACAATGAAATTTTAATTATAACACTGTGGAACACTCAAAATAGCCTGGGACGGGGACCAATAAATTGTGAAAAAAAGGGGATACAGGGGGCCACCCCTCATCCCCTGTTTTTCTTCAAAACGTCAAGTTCGCTTTTAAAGCACATTTATACTAGCAACACACAACTATAACATTTGTAGCTGGTTAAAAAATATGAGAGCTAAAATTTTGGTACAACAAAATTTTTAATTACCCAATTTTTTATCCAAAATTCCTTACTCAAGGGGTTAGTACCCCGCCCATAGAGGTCTAACTTAGAAAATGGAATAATTTGAAAACCACTCGATGGAATTTTTTAAGATTTTAAACATATTGCGATGCTGACCAATTAAATGAGTCCTCAAGAGATGTTAACATGCATCGAAAAACCGCGATAGTGGGTACCACATTTGAAAGCACCCATTATCGAGTCAATATAGGCAATAAACTAGACATAAAAATAGACCGAACTGCGTGTTCAGTTTTACCAACGAAGCCTTTGGTTCGCGCTTTATAGGCATATGTATACTGGCAATTGCCTTAGAACAACATTGACCATTTAAGTAAAACAAGCTTCACTAAAATTATGAAATTAATCTTATTAGTAGAGTGCTTCATTTCCAGCAGAAAAACAGATGATGTATTAAAATACTTCAATTCAAGGCATCTTAACGTATCGCGGTTTGTCCACCAAAGACATTTTGAAACAAAATTTTACTTTTTCCTAGTGCAATGACGATTTTATTTATTGAATTTTTGTATTAATTTTCGAGACGCCCTTGATACCCAAGTGGTCAATGTTGTTCTGAGGCAATTGCTTCTGCAAGGATACCCATAGCCCGCGAGCTAAGGCTTCGATGGTGAATCTAAAAACGCAGTTCGGTCTATTTTGATTTCTAGTTTATGGTTTATATGAATTCGATAATGGGTGCTGTCAAATTTGGTACCCACTATCGCGGATTTCCGATGCATGTTACCATCTCTTGAGGACTCATTTTATTGGTCAGCATCTCAATATGTTTAAAATCTTACAAAATTCCATCGAGTGGTTTTCCATTAATCCGATCCAAGTGGGACCTCTATGGGCGGGGCACTAACCGCTTGTCCATTGGAGGTGGGAAAAAATTTGGGTGAATCCCTTCATCTTTGGTGAATTTTCCAAAATTTTAGCTCTCATCTTTATTTGAACAGCAACAGATGTTGTATGTGTATATTGCAAGTATAAATGTGCCCATTAAACGCGAACTTGACGTGCTCAAGAAGAACTGGATATGAGGAGTTACTACCTGATGCCTCTAGTTTCACAATTTATTGGTCTCAATCCCAGGCTTTAAAAAATAATTTTGTTTCATCACAGTGTAATGAATATGCTTAATATAAAAAAAATAAAAAAATCATTGGAAATTTTTACCGTTATTTTTTTTAAACTTCCATTTTGTGCAAAATCTTATGCTAATCTGTGCTAAGGAAACTAAAGTTAAAGGATGCCTCATGCATTTCACGGCATGTCACATGACGAACTTGCATCATCAGTTCACTCACGGCATTGATGATTTCTGGCATAGTAAAGGATGTTGGACGACTTTCGTGGTCCGCGTCGCTGAGCGAACTACGACCACGAATGAGTGGATTTTGATAGTTGTGAAAAATGTGCAACGAAAACCCTTTTCTTGATATTTGCATTATAAAGCCAAATTGATTTATTCAACTCACTGTAAACCACTCAAATGGCCCTAGTACATTAAATCGTTTTGAGACCGTTTATGCTCAAAAACGTGAACATTTCTTTTGGTATTACCAGATTGAAACTTAACTCTGGTGCAACACTATAGCATCACCTTGATTATTCAGTGTATGAATAGAAACAGTAGAGCTGGATTACCGTTTGAAAGAACGTTAAAAATGAGAGAAAATAAGTGGTAAACATTAACACTCTCAGTGCAAAAATTAACCGCTATGTTTCATTTTCGATTTGCGCGCGGTCGATTGCATATCTATAGCCGCACTTCACTAAATCAAATAAATTATAGAAAAATGTTAAATAATTAATTTCTTTTTATTCACTTTAATAATGAGTGTAACCTCATTTAGCACTAATTAACTCATAGATCCTATTTGGAACACTTTTTTAAATCACTAAGGGACAGTTTTTCCCATACCTTAATTATTGTCAATTTGAGCTCGTTAGTACTATTGTACATGGGGTTTCGAGCATTAATCCTTTGTACTATCTGGAGTTCATATGAGTGCTTGGAAATACCAGCTTCAAGCATCCACACTCGCAGAACACAGCCCAAATCATCAATGATCCTTCTCCAAAATTTCTCTTAGAAAAGTACAGGTGTTCCTTCCTCAAATCCCTCCAATAGTGCAAAAACCCATCGGGAAAATCCAAATTATACTTTTTCTCATCCGAGAAAATGATCTGTAAAGCTGAATTAGTATTTGCATTGCTCTATAAAAACTTTTTACTTTTGTCCAGTTAGTTTTCACGTTATCTCTGGCGAGTTTCACCCGGGCTTCCTAGTGGCGGTCCAGTAACCTTGGTGCCACCTTCAATTTTTTCGCACTATGTTTTCAGAGTTCTTTAAAGAACGTGCAACGGTCCAGCGAGTCATTGTTATGCCACATTCAGCCGCTAATTCATTAGCGGACTTTAATGAATTATCTGCAGCACTCACTTATCGGTGCTGGTCGCACTGATTTGTCTTCGGCTTACGTCCTCCGATTTTTTCTTCATATTCATTTTTTTTTTCTAAATATTTGGCACAACTTTGTCGGATTTTTCAGCCAATTTCACGATATGAGCAATTCTCACTTTAGAGCGCCAAAATTTGGCCTTTCTCAACATCTGACAGCACTGGCCCATTTGGCATATTAACAGATCTATTACAAATAGTAACTCAACCAAGTGTACGCAAATAAAAGCGCCGCCAGTAAACACATAATACTAAAGATAAACTGTGCGGCTATAGTTATGCACCTCGCGCAAATCGAAAATGAAACATAACGGTTAATTTTCTCACTGAGTGTTGATGTTTGTCATTTATTTTCCCTCATTTTTAACGTTCTTTCAAACGGTAATCGCAAATTTTTTCCAGATCTACTGTTTCTATGCGTACACTGAAAAATCAGGGTGCGGCTATAGTGTTGCACCAGAGTTTATTGACGTCAGTGCTACCTGTTTCCGACATATAAATAGTACTCCACATAAGGTAATATGAAAGGTGACACTCATAAATACGGCTACTATTTGAACTGCTTAAACGTTTCTTTTTAACAGTTTTTTGAGAATTTTTTTTGAACAGCAATTAAAACTTAGTACTTTGAATACCTTGAAACAAATGTTTAGTAACTATGTAGTACATTTAGAAATTGTTTGAAGTTAAAATTATGAGAACTTTCCGTGAGACAGCGCAGGGAAGTTAGTCATTACATAGGTCAACACGGTTACGGCCGATTGCGTGGTATGAAATCAAAAAGGAAAATAACTTTAATGCTTCTAATGACTGCTTCGAATCCTTCATTGAAGAACGCAGCTCCACGATTATGGGCGCAGAGTGGAGGTCTTTCGGCGCAAAGGTCCCAATGAACTAACCCATGAACTAGCTCGCTCCGCAAATATAGATTTCAAATTACAATCTTCAATGCCAAGGCAAAACTTAACTAACCGTTGTACTCGAAATTATATTTTTTGGACAAAAATGTTCCTCTATGCTTGTTTTTATGTATCTACGCATATACTTAGCGCTATAACGTTTTCGTTTAACCAAATATTCTACATTAGTTATATATGAGATTTATGAAAAAATTTTTTCGATTTTTTGGAAACCATCACACGGGTCAACCCTCTTAAGCAGTTGAAGACGACAGGTCAATGCCAAGTGGTTATATGTACAATAGATCGGACCTTAAAAAGGAAAAAATGCATTCCCAAAGCTTATATTTGGTTTAAGTTAAAAATAGTGAAAATAAATAAATTCTATTTTACTTTTAAATGGATGCGACAGAGAATTAGGCTGCCTTCGACACAAGGCCCATGATATCCAGAAGGTCCACATTTCACCATGAAATTCTACGAATTTGACAAGCTCTTCAAATTTAAAACAAAATAAAAAGCAGGACTACTAGACTATCATGCGTCATGCATCAAACAGTGTGAAGGCAGCTTTAAAGTTTTGGAAAAATTTACTCAACCGACACCTTCATTGAAGATTAATTCATTAAATAATGAATAATGGAATTGAGAACGGACCTGTATATTGGGCTATGAACTCTCGGGTGGTATGTCCATTTCGTCCTTTGCAGATCAGCTCAAATGTGCTGAACTATTTTGAGCCTTCTGGGTTGACCTTATGCTTGCAGGCTAAATCAGTTAAGTTGCGTATCAAAGACCAGACAGCTACATTCTCAAGAATGACGATTCTTAAAAAACCCCTGATACGCTAATGTTCATTAACTTTTGTGTCGTTTTTTCAATGTGTATTTTTGTTCGTTTGGGATATTTCTAATTAATTTTTGTTATTGTTTGAATTTGATATTATTTTATAGTCCAATCTTTGTAACAATTTCATTTCATATTTGTGGAATATTTTAACAAGCATATTTTTCTTTTCGTGGGATTTTATTTTGGTATTCTCGTTCGGTCAAACTCTTTTTTCGGTTTATCCATTAACATGGCACATTATTTACATAAAAGTGTTGTCGCCCTGTATTTTCCAGCTTTCGTACTCCAACTTCTAGAGCGCATTAAAAAACAACAAATGTAAATTAAATGATCTGCCCGCGGTTGCTCTCCCATCTCGTCCGGCGGCGGTATTTGCATCGACAACTGAAACCGTCCGCCATGCGGCTGGCCAAATTATGGCAACTTTAATTGGACAAACCAATATTAATCAAAAGCGAGCTCTCGCCCTTATTTGTTGTGCATATTTAATACACTGACTACTTCACCATGGGCAGTTTGGTGCATAATGCATAAACAGTTATTGGGTTAATTCAATATTCAATTTTAACCACATTGACGCACGCAGTTGGCATAATGAATTCAGCTTGTTTAACATGACATGGCTGAGATACGCGCATGAATATGGGTCTTTGGGAACACTTACCACTGAGCAATAAGTCGGAGATTATAATCCAGCTCAGCACCAGCATATTGAATGCTGTATGCAGGGCTCCAGCTCCAGCTCCAGATCCGGCTGCGGCTGCGGCTCCCCTTGCTCTGCGTTGGCCGGGCATATTTGTTGTGGCTGTAAAGAGTTGAGGGGGAAAAGTTTCAAGAAGCGTAAACTCATGTGTAATCATATTTGAGAAGATGTTGCGGGGGCTGCTTATTGATAACTGGCCCGGCCACTTGTCAAAGTTTCAGCTGCTGCCAATTGAAATGTTGTTCCTCTTCTGTCAGCTGCAGTCTATTCATCTATCTATCTACTTAGTGTTCCTCTCCCGCTCTTGCTGCCGTCCTTGCGACAACTTTGTCAGGCTTCAGTGACACGCGTCCGTAAGTTTCAACAGCTCGACGTGCTTAAAAACTTTGCAGAGAGACAAAAACCTTTAACTAAACAGCAGAGTGGACGGACGTGTGTGTGTGCCAAATGGCATTACGCATACGCAGCGTACGCCCACTGATTGACAGTCTGTCTCTGGCAACTGGAATAGATTGAATGTGTGCCACAGGCAGAGGCAGAGGCAGACAGCCATCTGACCACAGCATCGAAACTATTGTACACTGCTGGTTGCACTCGCAACTTTGCCGTGTCAATTAGACCACAAAATCAGCAGCCAGAGCAACTGTTTTGCTTCCATTTTGGCCACAATAACAAAAGCTAATGCTCAAAAGTTACAAATGTGACACAAATTTCGATAATGATCTCATCATATCATTGCATTAACTCAAGACAACCCTAAGGACTTAAGCCTAGCCAGTTCTTTTGTACAGAGTCCAACATACCATCGTGTCATAAGCTGGGTTTTAAATAGCATTTAGAGAGCAGAGACTGGGAGCTGGAGGGAAAGCAATAAAATGTCATTAGCCCGAACCGAGATCCTGGTGCTTTTTAGCAGACGACTCAAGTTATCGTCCCCCAGCCGCAAAAACAACAAACGCATTAACCCAAAACAAACAGAGAGCTGAGAACTGTAGCTTTGAATATTGCATGTCCATGTCGCATATTGCTTCGCAAATTGTCCAGCAGAGCAAGTTGAGCCACAGAGTCATCGATTTGTAGCCCGTTGCCCGGGATACTGTTAAATGCTCTCATGTGAGCATTTAAATTAAATTTAAATATTATTGTAGGCAAGTCGATTAAGTTTGGGTCATCATTTTGAGCTTTAATGCCTCGGTTTTATTGCTTGATGCCGGGCCCGAAACAGCATTCACTGAGTAATCTCCATTATGGTGAAGCACAAAAGCAAATCATTTTACGGTTGCTTGGCCGGAGGTGAAGGTGGTGGATAAGGCCATCCTTATTGTTATTGTTTTCAGTCTTGTCATAGAAACTCTTCTGAGTATAAGACAATAGTTCAAATAATTCATTGTGATATTAATTGAAAATTTTGGTCTTCGTTAACGTACTTTGTGCTGTGAGATTAAAATCATGAGCTCTGGCATATTGTTAATAGTTTTAGCAACTAAAAGATTTCAAGGAAAACAAACTAATCTTCCGACAGATGACACAAACAAGTTTTAACTTCAGAAGAGATACAAGGGCTGTGTTTTTTTTTATTGTTCAAATTTTTTAATGCTCTCTTAAAGTTCTCTGTTTGCTGACTCTGTGCTGCGCAGGTCGCGGCCTAGTAAAAATATGTAAGCAAAAAAAATGAGTTTTAAAACTCTACCTGCCGGTGGTCAGTATATGCATAAAATGTTTTCTCAGTTGCCAGTGGCAACTTCTCTGTTTCCATTGCCGATCCCTCAGAAAACGTTTTGTTATAATTGACTTATACAACACTTGCACCTCATCAAAATACTAACAACACATCTGTAATATTATATATTGGAAATAGAGAAGATCAGAGAGTGTCACATATGGGCATCCCACAGAAGGGCCAACAAAAAACTGAAATCGACCGTTTATTTAATGCAGCTAACCTATCTCATATATAACAATATGTTCCTGAATCAAAATATTTATGTTTTTTATGATACTATTCTATAGGTACACAAATAAATTTACAAAAACGTCACGTTGCGAACGCACTTCTGTCGCGTGGTGGATGCATTTTTGTCTGCCTGTATTTTGGGACCTTACTTTCTACAACTCTCAGCTTTTACATTAAATAAAGTGATACTATGGTGATTTCGAAAAACCAAAATAAAAGAAATAAATTTTAAAATTTTTGCTGTTTTGTTTCTTTGTTACTGGGTGAATGTCTGAAATGTAACAAACTCTGTACCCGCTGTGCTCATCTCTAATTTTTTTTTCTCTTTCTCTCTTGGTTGCGGGTGCGGGGAAGGGGGGCTTTTTTACACTTTTTTTCTCATAACTGGAAAACCGCTCATCCGATCTTTATAATTTCTTCGGCAAATCGATACATATTGCTAATGACTAACTATCTCTAAAAGGTACGAATCATCTATCTACAAATCTGTGGGAGATATGACGGTTTTTCAAAATTGCGGGGGCGGGAGGGGGCGTGGCAAAAATTAAAAATAAACTTGATCTGCCTGCATGTATAAGAAGCATTTGTCTCATACATGTCAAACCTCTATCTCTTACCATCTCTGAGATCTGTTTGTTCATACAAACGGACGGACAGACGGACAGACAGACGGACATGGCTATATCGACTCGGCTGTTGATGCTATTGATGTTAAACTGAAATTGTTTGATCAAGTAATGTTTTTATATAGTTCAAATTTTATCACATTTTTCATAATAGGGTCGGAAATTATTACTTCTGGAGCCAAACATGTTACAATGCTTTTTGCACAAACTTAATATACTTGGTTTAGATTAACATGAAAGATTGGTTTTTTTCCTAATAATTGAAACGAAATCAAGTTTATAACTAATAAATAGTTTATAACTTACAGTTAATTAGGCTTGCAAAATTGGGTGGTGATTAAATCTCCCGAAAAAAGAGATTTGTGACAATGGGAGAGGACCAGTATGTACCTTCGGTACAGAGTATAAACTTAAGATAAAAAAAGGGGGGACGAAATCGTGACGAATTAAACGACCTTACGGAGGATCTTACTGCAATTGCATGCTGGCGGCGAGGAACCAAGTTCTGTGTGCCCAAATAAGTCACTACTTTACTAGCCAGATGCAGTTAAACTGACAAAAAATTTGAAAGATTGTAGGTATGACCGCATATTTTTAAGAGAAAAATCTCGAAATGGCGTGATATCAAGTATTTTTTGACGATACTTTGAATAATTTTACAACACTTCAACTGTTTACACGTTTTACACTTTTAGACAGTCGTCGGCTGTCGCTGTATGCGTACAAAAACGCGGCTGGCTCTAGAGCGCTCTCTCTCTCTGGCTTCTGGACAAAAATTTAAGAGAGCGAGGAGCCAGATGAAAAGCCATGGGCAAAAAATCGTGTGCAAAAAAATCGTATGGCGTTACTCATCTTCATATTCTAATGTCTTTGCCCCAGGCCATTAAAAAGTGAATAATTTTTTCTTATGTGATTTGTTGTTGTGGCGTAAACTTTTGGAGTTTACGCTTTTTGCTTTACGCTTTTACGCGGGCTGGTGAACACCCTATATGTACCTTCGGTAGAGAGTATAATAAACGACTCGATATTTGTCAAAGATTGAAGATTTATTGGAAAGGTTGGTTCATGGTTCTCCACGGCTGTCTTGGCAATGTTTTCGGTCGAGCGCACCGGACGAGTACGTACACAGGTTGCTTTATCCACCAACATTCCAGTTTCACGAACTCGCTTCACGAATTGATTGTTAAATATTTTCTTCAAACTTCGCACAGTCGAGGACTTACCACTTTGGAAATACGTTTTTAATATTTCCACACTTTCTTCAAGCGAATAGCGACCCATTTCTTAAATGTCAAAGTTTTTACTAAAAATTTGTCGCTTTCCGAATGACATTTGACGTTTTTAAAGTTAAATTATGAATAGTTCAAATTCCAAACACTAAATGGGCCACCTTGTTCATTTTGAACTCTGCTACAATCTTTTTGTTTATATGTACAAAATTTTCTTAACTGAAGTCTTATAAAGTCTAAAGTCAAACCCAATACATTCTTGAAACAAACTAAAAGTTTATTAAATCAGTACAAGGCAGAGATTCAATCAGAGACGAACAATAGTTAGGGTTACGGTTAGTCTTTTGGATGACCTCTTTTTTCCAGTTATGGTTATATTACTGTAATTGTAACCACTGTAACCAAAAAAGTATTGTGTTAAGTTAATGAAATTAAATAAATGTAAATTTGTTAACGTATTAACTTTTTGTCGTGATGTTCCTTCATGAATCAAATGCTTATTATCAGATATGACATCTTAATCGAGATTGCAACTATATCTGAATAGTAGAATAGCATTTAGAGTTTGATAGTCCCAGCGAGTCCAGCAAGGATTCATCATATCATATTATATTGGTACTGCAAGCATTACTTTTGATGCTTCAAAAAGATGTGGAAATATTGTATAGTTTATTTCCCTATATTTCTTTAAGAAACATATTTAATGAAGATATCAGTTTATTGTTAATAAGCCCTATAAGCGTGACATTATATAAGTTTAATACGGTCCATAACACAACTCAACAGTGTTTTTGGTGCCGGCCTTTTTCGATCTAACTATGTTAATATGGATGGCACTAAACAAAACTGCATCAATGGTTTTGTTCTATCAGCTCTTGTTTCCAAGATATAGCGAACAAACGAATTTTTTGAAGTTCAGGCAGTCTAGAATTTATGGGGGCCACACTTGGCATAAATATCTGGATTTAGGAGTTATTGGCGACAGAGCAAATCTTTAAAATATTAAACGCGCTATTTAAGTACAGCGGAAAGTGTCCTAATTGGGAGGTCGTGGGTTCGATCCCGCCTCGGAACATCTATTAAAAAGTTTTTTTTTTTTCTAGCTATTGGCGCCTGCCGTGAAGTAACTAGCCATGAAAAAGCTTCTTGCCAAGAGATTGAGAGAAGCTTGGCTTGGCCCTTTGGGGCTGTATAGCCAATTTTCCATTTACATAGAGAAAGCTGAGGAAGTTAAGATTGGAAGTAGAAGATTGTTGTCAGCTCTCGTTCGCTCTCTTTCCTTTGTGCCCATTAGCAACAGTGCGACGCAGTCCATGTATGTAAAATGTTCGGTTCAAATGAGGTTGGAAAATCAGTGTTATAACCAGGAGGGTGTTTTAATAACAGATACAATTTAAAATTATTAGTCTATTTTGTACTCTACCCAAGAAATTTTGTACTTAAATTTAGAACTTACTTTTCTTATAATTTTTGTTTCCTTACATTTTTGAATGCAAAAACTTTTTAATTCAAGAATGTTTGTTCTCATTTTGATCAACTTAACAATTGTTTTTCGATTCTAGTGTGTAGGCTAACATAGAGCACTTCAAAAAACGAAGCATGCTTAAAATTTTAAATTTAAAACGGTCAAAGTTCTTTCCCAATTGAAAGTCGTTTTTCTCATTAGCTCAGGTGCCCTAGTGTAGTTGTAAAGCATACAGGCATGGCCCACCAAAGAATTCACAAGCACAGCACCCTTCTGTTAAGGGTTTACTGCATCCATTACTTATTTCACTGCCGTAAGCAGTCTTTGGGCATTCCTGACTTAAGGCTATATGTGCACTTCAACTTGTTATATAGGCAATGAATTAAAATCAATTAAAATTAACGAAGTTGCGTACTTTTGTTCTGCGCTGCTGAAATGCAGAAAGCATAATTAAAAAAGTTACATCAAATGCTGTGAGCTGAACTTTTTTAAAGTGCCATAAAACAGTTGATTATGGCATCATTAACGCAAAATCTAAGCGCTAAAAGAAAATAATCAAATTAATTTTTTATGTACAAAGTTCGCAGTTGCCCAATAGAAGACGCCAGCTCATCATAAGCGCCGAGCTTTGAAAAACTGTCGAGCTTAATGGCACTCCTCTCCTTAGGATGGGGGGCTGCTCCCCGCTGCTCGTGACGATGACAACGAAAACTGGCAAGGACAGGGATATTCAAATGCCGATGCGAAATTCAATTGAAAGTCGAATCAAAACAAAATAAACGAAAGTCCGTAATTGACAACATTTCAACTGATAATGAGCACATTGCCAGCAGCTGGGGCAAGTCGGCACTGCTAACTGTATATGAAACTAGTGGCCAAAGTCAATTGATGAAATGACTTTGTGGAATGACATAGACATGGCCAACTACAGGAGGAGTGTCCGTTGACCGGTGTCCAGTGCGGAAGCCATGACATGCCACAATGCTGAGCCAGCAGAGCCAGAGACGAGGCAAGGAGTCGATTTCAGTTTCAGTATTGTTGATTGCCATCCCCGACACTTGAGCTGGCCACGTAGCCAATTTGGGGCCTTAAAGGTGACTCGGCTTAGGGCTGCGCTTGGGAAATCATTTATTTAAGTGATTCACTTGCTAATCGCGCAGCTGTCAGGCACACACACACCTAAACAATAATCACAAATCAGGAGTACACTCTTATAACGCATTAAATGCGCTCTTGATTGATGCGACACTTGCTCGAGGGTCTCTCATTAGGTTTAGTGCCCCATACGCGACTCCATCCTTGGCTCAAGCCTCTAATCAATCAATCAGTGTTTATACTTTCCCCCTCGCATCAAAACGAATCGAATCGAAACGAAACGAAAGGAACAAAGCGAACCAGAAACTTGGCGAAACAATTGCCTCAGTTGCTGCGTCGTTTGACGAATGCCCCCAGGCAAATCTGAATCCAAATGCGGAATACTATAATCGGTTCCGTGCCACTGGTTAGCCAAGGAAAAGAAGGGGCGCCGCAGAAGCGAACCAGCAGCCAGGCACCGAAAGTTCCATCTCTGTTTGCTTTGTGCGGCGTTGGCGTTTTTACAACTTCCGTTTCTGCTGGGGCCAGAGTTCATCACCGGCAGGTTCCGCAGACGGCTGATTGCCAATGAAGGATTAATGCTCCTGCTACTTCTTACGCTTTGATTGCAACAGCGTGTCGCTGCAGGCGACACAACCAGGAGACCCTGCGGAAGCTTTGTGTAATGGCACAAAGGATTGCAAATTGCCAAGGCACTTCCTGCAACGACATTGATTTCTTTTTTTTTTATATCGAAGGCCGAGTAATTTCCTCGGCTCTTCTGCTTAGTTATGCATGCCGGGCAAAGACAAGAGCAGACAACGAGCTCTAGTCAACGGCAGCCACCACAGCATAGTGTCCCCATTTGTCCCTTAATTATGCATGGCTCGCTAATGAATTTAACCATAATTGTTTGCAGACGACAGGAATAGCCGCCAAAGATGTGGTCAACGGTTGTTCAGGCCATTTGACAGGGCAGCGATGGGTCAATATTTAATTATGTACCAACTGCGGTCTGTCATTTTGACTCGCGATTAAGCAACCGCTGTGGCTTGATTGGATTTCTAAATGTCGGCGATTGAGAATGCCATATCCAGAGACCATAAATGAAAGTTGGATGGTTCAAACTACTTTCGAGAAATGAAAAAAACAGAGAAAAAGGGCAAAAAATTAAAAGCATTGAGGCTAATCTTAACATCACCGGCGCATTCCAAATCATACAAGGTTTATCTTTTGTATTTCAATAAAAGATCAATAAGGCAAACTGTTTACGTAGTGGTCCTATAGAAGTGGGCCAAAGGGAAGGATTAGCAGAACTTAATCAATAGAAGTAGTAAGTAAAGTCCGATTTGATTGAGTTTTCCAGTTAAGAAGTTTTATGGGTTATCACAGAACGTGAAAAATCTCCACCATGTCGAATATAGTGTCGAATATTGTGGCCACGATTTTCACTATATTTGTTTTTTCAAATCTTCACCAACTGTCAAACCACAGGTGGAAGTTTTAGCAATAAGGAAAGCAGCGGAATTGAATTATACGCACCAAACAGCCAAATCAAAATTTAGAACTGACGTCTCTTTTGTTCATTACTTAAGTTTAGTTCATCCGATTTTTAACATTCCTTCGGAAGATCTATAAATAATCATTTTAAGTAAATATCTCTAAAAAATATATACCGCCTATCCCACAAAACTGTAAGAAATAAGACGTTATTTTTACAAATTGCGGGGGCGGGAGGGAGCTTAGCAAAAACTGAAAATAAACGAGATCTGACGGCAAGTATACTAGGTATATGTCCCATATATGTCAAACCTCTATCCCTTTCCATCGTTGAGATCTTTTTCTTCAAAACTCATGGATATATCGACTCGGCTGTCGGAAATGATTCCTTTCCCCTGTAATATACTTATTCACAAACTTAATATACTCTGTGTACCTTTAGTACAGAGTTTAAAAACTCACACAGTAGATTAGAGTTGTCGAAAATATTATCGATATATCGAAATATCGATATTTTTGCCCAAAATGAAAAATATCATTATCGAATATTTTTCGGAGGCGATATATCGGATATTAAATATTTATTGGCGATATTTTTCGAGGATATTTTTGTTTTAGCGTTCGGTCACACTGTTGTGAATGACTGTTTCGTGTGCGCTGGACATTTAAGGCAAAATGTTTAAAAGTTATTTTATTAAAGTTGATGCACAAAAATCGCAGTGCAAGCTGTGCAATAAAGTGTTAAAGACCAGTGGCAACCCAACAAATATAAAGGTGCACTTAAAAACAAAGCATGGAGATGCAACTTATCAACGGCAAATGTAAGTATATGTATATCATTTAGAATTCTGGGAATTTGTGTTCCTCGAGTGTGGAATTGGCGGGTATTTATGCATTTTTTATATTGCGGGATGCAAACCGGTTCTGAACCGAACCGGTTTTGAACCGAACCGAACCGCTTTTTACGCTCGTGAACCGAACCGTAAACCGAACCGATGTGTTTTAAAAATAGCTGAACCGAACCAAAAACCGAAAAATAAAATGGTTCGGTTCGGTTCATTTCAACTAGGTATTGAGTTACCAATTGATTTACCGTACTGAGCAAAATCGCAGCACATTATTAGGTCGATTGCAAATGCGTGCCCAACTGATCACGAAAAATATGGTTAAGATATATTTTGGACCAATCAAACTCTGTATAATCAAACTATAACATACTCTGTACCCCCAAAGTTTGTATATATCTTATCATTTTAAATAAGAAGCCACAAAAAGTGGCCAGTGCTACCCATCATAATTGTGTTTGTCCAATCTTTACCATTTTTTCGGCAAATCGATAAATAATCTTGACGATTTCCTTTTCCGTTACATACTTTTAAACAAAAGCAAGAGTGTTGCAAAAAAGCTAAGAACAAATTTATTAAAGTTGCTAGGGAGCCAAAATTGGAATAAGCCAAGTCTTGATTTTGCTACCGCTACCAGGAATCAAACCTGCTCTAAGAAGAAGGAAAAAGGTAGCTTAATCTTATTTAATTTTAATATACAACAAGATCCAAAACTTTAATGAAAACATAACGGATAATTCTTTGAACTCAAGAAGTGAAGACAAGTTGGAAATGCTTTCCAAACAACTTTATTATAGGGATTAAATTCCATCAAAAAGTAAAATATCGATTGTTAATTGCATCGAAGCGTCAGATGCCGTAAAGCGTTTACCTAAAGATAAAGATATTTTCACATATTGAAATATTTATCAGGAAAATTAAATTAAGCAAGTAGCTCGAATCGTTTTAGCAGTTTCAGCCACATAAGTGTCAGTAGAACAAGCATTTCCCACGCTGAAACTTGTTTTATCAGACTTAAGAGGCAATACCGATGATTATTTACTAGATATTGAACTTATTTTAAGTTCTTTAAAAGCTATATATCTCCTGTTGTTTGGAAATATCTTCATGAAATGACACAGTCTTAAGATAACGTTATGTTATCAAAGCAAATTTTGAGTTTAAATAATCTGAATTCATGTATCAAAAATATATTTCTTTAGTTAGTTAAATGAATACAGCGCAAACCGAACCGAACCGAACCGAAACCGCGGTTCAGTAAGCCCCAAAAACCATACAATGAACCGAACCGACGGTTCAAAAACTGTGTGAACCACTGAACCGAACCACTCCTTATTTTCGAGCGGTTTGCGTCCCTGAAAAAAATTTGTTTTTTAATTTTTTTTTTAAAAAAAAAAAAAAAAAAGTGATATATTTAGAATTTTTTAAAAAAAAAAAAAAATATAAATTTTAAAAGAAAAAGAAAAGATGAAAGAAAAAAATAATAATTGTTGGGAGAAAGAAAAAGAGGAGGCGCCGCAACCAAATATTTTTGCCCCCCCCCCCGCCGCCCCCACCCCCCCCCCCCCCACCCCTTTTATTTTTTCTTTTTTTAAAAACGAAATTTTCTAAACACCGAAAGGGAAAAAAATATTTAAACCAAAAAAAAAGGCAAAGCTAACTTCGTCTGTACCGAAGTTCTGATACACTTGAAATAGCTTGTCTCAACGGTTAGCGACTTCGACCAAACTTCGTAGATCAGCTTAAAAACATTACATATTACCCATGACCGTGTTTGAGAGCAGTAATATTGAGAACAAAACAGTTTTTCTTACTAAAACCCATTTTCCGAACGAACATTTGTATGGCAGCTACAAGAAGTAGTCATCCGATCCGGTCGGTTCCGACATATTAGCAGCGTGCAGTAAAAAGAAGACTCTGTGCAAAGTTTCAGCTCGATAGCTCCAAAACTGAGGGACTAGTTCGCGTAGAAACAGACAGACGGACGGACAAAGCTTAATCGACTCAGCTCGTAATTCTGATCAAGAATATATATACTTTATGTGGTCGGAGATGATTCCTTCTATGCGTTGCAAACTTCTGGGCAAAATTATAATACACTTTTCAAGTGTATAAAAAAGACCCATTTCTACCGAAATTTTTTTTTTGTGTAGTTTGGAATGGTGATCTCAAAAATCGATTTCAAAAATTTTTTCATGGCTCCGTTTTTTAAATATGAATTTTTCATGTAGGTGCTCTTACATTTTAAGCCATATCTGACTTCATAATTGTCATATAGACTCAAGGAAGATATGAATCGAAAGGCAATTGAACTGCCAGTAATTGCGTAGAACATTGTTTTTTCAAAAAATTCAATTTTTTGCTAAAAAAATGCAAGAAATTTAATTTTTAAACGCCTAGAAAAAATATAAAATAAATTAAAAAAATATTATTTTTATTTTTTCTACTCACTAAGAAAATGAGATAACGTTATCAAACTACGAAGAAAATGAGCTATAGCAATTTAGGCAAAACTGTGGTATTCGAGGTGACCTTATTAAGTTCTGGATTGCAGAGAATGACGCATAAGTTTCGAAGATTTAACTGAATAAGTTTTTTTTTTGCTTTGTAGTTCTAATGCTTCAGTTTGAAAGATGATGAATGAAAAAAGGAAAAGTAAGGCAGTGTGCCTTTGTTCCATAAATTTAAATTCATGAATAAGTTTCAGAACTTCTTATGTTATATATGAAATAATAAATAAATATCTTTTGTTAATTTAATAACTATACATTAAATCTATATTATTTTTGCGCAGTCAGATTGTAGTTCTTATTACGCGTCAAATGACGCCTCAATTACCTCAATAGACCATTATTATTGTTAAGATCCAAGTTTTTTCAATATCGCTAAAAATATCGATTTAGATATTTTTGAAATATTCGACAACCCTCCAGTGTATGCTACAGCTCATATATGGTAAGGATAAAACAAACAAGTCCCTACAACTAATTTAGGGTGACCGGATTTAGTGACCGGATGTGTAAAAGCTATTTTCTAAAGAAAGAAAAAAACTTTTTTTTTAGATGGTCTGATGTGCGATTGAACCCACGTCTCCCGCACTGCGGGCCAGCACACTAACCGCTGGACCAGACCCGGCCACAGATTCAGGAAATGTTTGGGCAAAAGATTTATTCAACTGAATGTTGTTGAAAATAGAAATAAGAAGAATAATTAATTTTCTCAGGTATAGGAGATATACCTTATAGAAGTCTGATCCGGTTAAGATTATATATGAATAGAAATAAAAGTTTAGCTTAGCACTACTAGGTAAGTAGGTAGTTCCTTGCCGCGGCCCATGTAGGGGCCACACATAGACCCTACGGTCCTAAATCAGGACGGGTACTTTGTTGGGTTCCATTTTCAGTTAGAAATCCAAGAGGATCTTTGAAGTTTTGGCAAATGACAACAATTGGGGAGTGCAGATTCTTTAATCTTGTCGTACCGGGAAGCTGGTGTTCCTGAGATTCTGCGACTCCAGGTACCTTAAATTTCCTGCAGGTGTCAGCTGTAGCAGCCTGCAGTCTCTTCCTTTTTCAACACAATTTTTGGGATAATTAACTAAAATCCGATAATTATATCGTATAGCTGCCATATACGACAAGCAATGGTCAAAGTTGTGGCGCCATCTATTTCTGGGTTGAGGAAAAAATCAGACAATATTGTTCAACGCTAAATGAAATTTTGGAATGAAAATAATTTAAAATCTCAAGGCCTACAAATCACAAAAACAACAACAACAAGATACATGCTAAAATGAGTTGACACTTTCAAAGCCAATATAGTTTGGCGCTCCCACGCACCAACCAGGACAGCGATAAGCCCAGATGAGAGAATGCTAACAAATAGAGTGAAATGAGTGAGGCCAAAGCTAAGGCCAAAACCATTTGAAGTTTGTTTGTTGCTGCTGGAATGCCCCGGTCCCAGTGGCTGACGGCGGTGCTGGCTAACATGGAAAATGCATTTGAAACTCGAACTGTGAACCTCGAAACCGATAAATCACACAGTGGAAAACTGGCATTAGTACATTTTGAACAAAGGAAACTTAAAGGATTCACGCTGACTGTCCAATGTCTGACAGGAGTTGGTCAGGAGGGGACAAGGACGAAAGGGACGACCAGACGACGCCGGAACTGTGTTTGCATTTGGCGCTGGCCGCTGCTATTTATGAAAATAGTTTTTCGGGCTCCCTCTCTTTTTGCTTTCTCTCTCTCTTTCTATCTGTCCCTGTGTTGTGAAAGTTTTCCAACCGCTGGCTGCCAAAAGTTGTGCAAATTGTGGCTGAACAATGGACGGCAGCTTTGTGATTTCTCGGTTTTAATTTCGATGCTTAGGACTTGGTTTCGTTGGGGGGAGAGTGGAAGCTAATCAAGTTCGTTCTATCAGCAGCATCGTTCTGTTATTCATTTAATGCACGAGTTGATGAGACCGCCAACAGATTAGTTCCCATGAACTACACCACCGCCCCAAGGCGTGTCTGATTTCAGTCTCAACTTCAAAG
The DNA here is from genome assembly GCA_018904235.1 of Lordiphosa stackelbergi. NCBI lineage: Eukaryota > Metazoa > Arthropoda > Insecta > Diptera > Drosophilidae > Lordiphosa > Lordiphosa stackelbergi. The sequence continues at coordinate 80,055 of JAEIFU010000220.1, read as the reverse complement.
TTAAACTTGTTGTTGTTGTTGTTCTTGCTCGTCGCGGTAAGGTGTGGAAATTATTGCTCAGAAGGGCTTAAGCTTTTGCCTGTAGTTGACGTATTAATTTACATGTAAATAAGAAAACATTTTGCCACAATCTCTGGCCCCAGCTCCGCCCAGCGCATGGATTTTTACTTTTGCTTGTATTTATTCACATCGCCTGGAGCCCCCAAGTCTTGGTGCGTGTGTCTGCGAGGCGCTGCTCAATTTAGTTGAGTATTAATAATTAATTACCTGCCGTTGACTGAGTTATGAAATGCGCAATTAGGCGTATTTAATATTTAATTAAGGGCTAACAGTGGCAGCAACAACAAATACTCAAGCCAAAAGCAGTGGCAAAAAAACAAAAACGGATGCTCACATTCTGGGGGCGGATGGAGGGGGCGTGGCTGGGTATGAAGCGGATGAAGTGGCTGGATTAAGTGGCAGCTTAAGCATAAACAGAAAAAGGCGGTCTGGGAGCTGGGGAGTTACCACTATACGCCAGGGAATCTTGCCGGGCAGTCGCCGGCAGACAGTGCGTATACTTGATTTGTGGACAAACGTTGGTTAAAGGCACGTCTTATGTTAAGCAGAAGTAGCAGAGTGGAAGATTGGGACTAGCAGAAGCACGGGCAAAACAAAAAACAAACGGGACGATGACTTGGAAAGCTTTAAAGAAAGCCAAATAAATGAGAGAAAAGTACAAAATCCCAAAAGAAGAAAGTTGCCAGAACATGTATCGATAAATTCTAGGGAACAAAATCATGCATAAGCTAAATCAGAAAAAAAGAAGGTCAAGTCTCTTTACGTGTGGGTATTTATTTTCAAGTGTGCTTGGACAAGGCTCGGACAACTTTAAATAGCAAAATCAAAAGGATGCTTTTGTTTCAAAAAGTTTAGCTACTGTGGTCGAAATGGATGGAAACGCCAGACGGAGCTAAAACTGAAAAATGTTTATAGGGGTTCGATGTGCTTGGGTTCATTTTGAGGACGTCTTCCAGATTAAGACATAAGTCATTTTTGCAGTTTGTGTTTGGAAAATCATTTTAATGAATTAGTTTGGCAAAATGGAGAAAAACAGATCTCAGCATTCCCAAAGCTAATATTTGGTTTATAATTAATAATAGTGAAAATCAGAGATTAAAACCGTAACCGAAACCGTAACCCTTAACCGCTAAAAACACTTTAAAATTTGTAAAAAAATTTTTCTTATAACCGTATCCCTATAACCTTTATTACCATAACCGGTTATCAAAACCGAAACAGAAACAAATATACGGGTTAATTTCGGTTTTCCTTTACTAATACAAATTTCGATAAACTGAAATCAATACCGGGATAATGTAGAGGACAGAAAAGTATGTTTGTGTTAGTGAGCCAGCGAGCTGTCTCCAGACTACAGCCTACAACTTTCATGCAATTCAGTGTTCATCGATTCACAAAACCATAAGTTTGCTTTTGCATAAAAACATGAGTGACTTCGGCCCCTGATAGCTATGGCTGGCCGGCTCTGGTCTAGACCTGGGCAAGCCAAATGGAGAGCGCAGAAAAATATGCCCTTCTCTCTCTGAGACTCAGTTATGCATGATGTATTCACAATGAACATTTTACATGTATATATTGCGCCGCACTAATGCTGACTGCCACAAAGAAAAGAGAGCGAAGGAGAAAGAGTGAGTGCAGCTAACCAAAATCTTTACACTCCTCACACACAGTAACCGTAACCCAAACCGTTATACGTTTCGGTTGTAATCTCTGGTGAAAATCAAAAAATTTCTAGAGCCTTAAAGTTTTGTAAAAGTTACTCATACGACACGTTCATTGAATACAAATTTTAAGAACGAAATTATTTGTTCATTTCAATTGCTGTCATCTTTGAAATAACACATAGTAGTAGTCCTTTTTTATTTTTCATTTGAATAGTTTTTAAATTAAATCAATGCCGACTATTTATAAATGAAAAAAAATATATAATAATAGTCAACACTGCGTATGAGTTATATGCAAATAAAGGCTCCGTAAAAACTAGACCTTTTTACTTTGGTTTTTTTACGCTAATTATACATCAAAAAGTTTCAGATAGTGGGGTGTGAGCATGACCTTAAAAGTTTCATACTCATGGGATCCAACCTAATGTACATACTAGAGACTTGCACGAGGTAACAGGTAAAAGTAATCATTTTAACGATGCTACGATACTTGGGTGCAATCATTTGTACGGTGCCGAGTATTACGATTACAACTCGTGCGACTATAACCGTAAAACCGTGAAAAAAAAATTTTTTTTTTAAATTAGCAAGGTATACTTTCAGTGGCATTTTTGATTTTGAACTCAAATGTTTTTCTGTGAACACCATAGCGCAAATACTAAATTGTCGATGTGTTTGAAATAACATGGAATCATACCGGAACCACAACCAGGACCGTATAATGAAAAGAACCATTTCAAACTCAGAACCGGAACCGGTACCGGAACCGATATTTTTAATTTTTTGTATACCGATACCCGAGAACCGATATTTTTAGAACCAAAAGACAAACATTCACTGAGAAAAACAATTCAATCTAAAATCTAGATTGAAAATCTGTTTTCGAGAATCTTTTAATTTTGTAATATCAAGATTGAAAAAACTTGAAATGAGATTAAAAATCTTAAAAACAAGATTTATCATTTCGAAATTTATCAACCGTCCTACAGTTTTCTGTAAAGCTTTAAGTTAAAATAATTTGCCCAAATTTTCATAAAAATTTCTTAAAATAGCCATGATTACAGATTTTGCAGAACTTAAAAACAAAACTAGGTTCCATATAAAAGCAAATTGACCAAAAATAGCCGAAAAGTTTTCCAAATTGGGCTATTTTGTCAACAAATTTTTGCCTAGGATAAGAAAATTTGTGGTAAATTTATAAATAGATTTATTTTGCTAAAAAAAATATAAAAATAAATAAAAAAACAATTCGGCTCTCCTGGGACTCGAACCACATCCTTCTCGTTCCAATAAAGCTTTTGGCACTGACTCGGCTGTTGAAAGAAATTTTTTTGCGCAACCAGTTGCAGTATAAGAACTCAGCTGGCATTGTCGTGCTGAGTTCTTATACTACCACTAGTGACGCGCTAAAAATGAGGCTCAACAGCCGAGAGGGCTGAGTGGCGACGCAGTGTGGTAAATTACCCCGAGGTACTCAGTTCAAGTACCAGTACAGGTAGATTAATAATTAACAGTAATATAAGTTTTTCAGAAAGAAAAAATTGTTAATAACTAAATCAAACGCAACACAAAAAACAAAAAAACATAAAAAATAATACAAGCTTAATATAATTTTTTTTGTTTTTTCTCTTCTCTTCATACTTAAAAATGAGATTGTTTCATCTTAAAGTCGAGTATAAACGATCTATATCCAAGATTGATGGATTAAGATTAAAATTGAGAATATAATCTTTGGTCTTAGTCAAATTCTGACACCGTTTCTCTTTGATTCAAGATTATAATCTTGATTTTAGATTGATTTTTTTCTCAGTGTTGTACCGGTACAGTTTCGGCTCTAAGTGCAAGAACTAGAATGCGAAGCGAGAAGTTAGTTTTGGGAGATTTTTACGCAATTTGACTCAATTGTAAGCTTCAAGTAAAAAAAAAGATTTTGTCTTAGCAAACCGTTTGTTTAGTGAATGTTGTAGCTAAATGATGGTCAGAAAATTCGACAAAGTTTCTAGATGGACTGAAACACATTTACCGCTATAATGCTTCTAAAAGTAATCTTTAATTTACCTTCGTTGTAACTGAATTTTTATTTATTATCTTTTTGTATGGCCAACACACGCTTATAAAATTTACACATCCATGTGTATAGCTTGCTAATCCACTCTGTTTGGTCTAACTCTAAGCACTATGCCACATTTAGTCCAAACTAAACTACTTAAAATATAAACAAAACAGAAATGAAAATAAAATATATTATAACAAAACACATGAGTAAAATTACGAATATACTGAATGGCATGTTATTGTTACTTTAACAATGAAAAAGGTCCAAGCACATGTTGCAAAGCACATGTAAAAAAGAATTGCGTTTTTGGTTTGTATCAATTCGGCAAAATAAAATCACTAAAAGAAATCTGAAATTCAGGGCAATTGTTTGCGTTGGTATAAGTTTTTAGCTGTAGACGACGATGACAAGGATGAGCCGAAAGCTAAGCCCTTCTTTCTGGCTGGACGAGCAGAACTCAACTCTAAATGTACGCCAAATGAAGTGATGAGCTCAGACGAATTCCAAGAAAGGTTTAAAAATTTGGGGGAATGAACGCTAAAACATGTACTTGCTGATGTTTATAGTTACACCCTTGAACCTTCAACAGCAATCAAATGCAGGAGAGTACCTGAAGCTGATGCAATTTGGTAAACCTCTCAAAAAAACAAACAAAAAAATTCCTTCAATGGACCGCGTATTATGAATTATGGCGCCACGCTGAGTTTTTTGCATTTCTATTTTTGAAATCTTATCAGATAACATTCCACATGAATTCGTAAATTTCCCCATTCTCGATAATCTTTTTTATTGCATTTTCTGGCCAATAAATAACACAGTGCAACAGTCAAAAACACTCGATAGTGCTACCCAAACTGAGCAAATACCTAGCTGCGCTTGGCTAGATTGCACTTTTGGTAGTCGCTCAGAGTTTTTATACTTGTGAGCGACCTCAGAGTTTTATTTTAGATAGTCAATTGGGTGTGACAACCAAAAATAGCTCATACAGTTTTGGTGATAGCGGTAAACTGTCTTCGGCAAGTTGTAGCTGACAGCCCGCTAAAGACAAAGGTTTAAAAAAAAATCATGTTTTCCGGTAGTTTTTCTTAAAAAACCATTTTGAAAACGCGCATTGTTTGACTTTTTTGAGTATAACTTTAAAAAAATCAGAGTTTTACGCATTTTTTCTTTGACAAAATTGAAGCTTTTGAGCTACCAAACCACTTTTCTGAACAAGCTTTTACAATCTGAACACTTCTACATCCTCTAAAATGGCCTCAAAAGTGTGTAATTCCAAAATAAATGTAATTTTTTTAATAATTTGCTTCAATAAGGAAATGGTGCTCTATGGACACGACAAGGGATGGGGCTGAATCGACTGTTTGGGCCATGGCACCTCGTTATAATGTACTTATAATGCAACATCATAGATTCGAAGAAGTTGTCCACGACTTGCGGCGACAAAGAAGTCTCAAGTCTGACCATTTAAAAGTTATGCCGCTCATCCGTTCGACCTACGGAATCGCCGTCGTCAACAATTGAATCACTTTGTGCTGGGCCAAAGCTATGCTAAGGTTTTCGTGGCATAAGCACAAATTTCTTGTGCCGACAAGTTTGACATGACATTTACTCTGTTTACCTTTGGTCAAAGTCAAAACTATTGAACTGACTACTGTTTCAATTTTTGTTTCTGAGCCCACTAAAACTGCGTTAAAAGGGTACAATAAAGTTGTGAAATCTGTATAAAAGCAACACCAATATCACAGGTATTCACTTTATCGGGTTTTCTGCGGTTTAAAAATTTAAATGCCATCATATTAATTTAAGCTTCACTCAGCTTCTCCCTCCGCTTCTGCGTGTCAAGTCGTTGCTCAAATTAGAAGTTCAATAGTTTAAAATTTGGCTTAAGGCGCCGTCAAAAGGCGCATCGAGTATGCGAAGTGCGCATTTTCCTTCACTGGTTTTGCTTATATGCGGTTAAAGAGCAGTCAATTGCCTGTTAGTTAGCTTTCAGATTATTTAATGATGTAACCCTCGTTGCTTCTAATGGTCTGATAATTTGCGTTTATCTTTCAAATTTGTTGGTGGCCTTGGCAAGCCGTTGAGCAGGACGCACTCTCACCCCGTCGTTTTATTTTTTTTACACTCATTAAAAGATAAACGCGACAAGCTAATGACTTTCGGGGCTAAATAGTAACAGCCCCTGGGTCAGGAGTGGGGGCAGTTGGGGGGCGCATAATGAAAGCAACAACTTTGGCGCTGGCAGTGAAGCGAAAAGAAAATGAGATGCCTTGCCTTGCCACTACAAGCCATAAAATTAAAGAAGCAAAAACACAGCAAAAAAGTGCAGATCGAAAGCCAATGCATGCCCAAGACAGGCAAGAGTTGGGCGTGGCAGCCACAAAAATAAACAGCAAAGGCAACAACAAACAGCAAAAAATAAAACAAGAAAAAGACGAGCCAGATAAGATTCGTTTATGACACCCACGCCCCACACAAGCCACTTGTGAGTGGCTCTCCCTCCCCCTATGGCTATGTGTGTGTGTGTGTGTGCACGTCGCACGACAAATGCAAATCCCTGGGTAATTAGGACTTGTGCTCATGTCGTCGTGGTAATAGTTTTATGTTGCCACATTGTAGGCGACACGATGCGTGGCATGACAACAGCCTCTAGCTGAGATTGAAGCATGCCCCAGTCGTTTTGGGGTTAATGCTTGCTCTTGCTGCAGTCGTGACTGCCTGCCATGCACAACTCTTGGCAGTCATCTCTCTCTCTCCTCTTGCTGTCTCTCAATTTGATGCATTTAATTTGATTAGCTTGCCCAAAATATCCGCGTTCATTAGCTTGCTTTTAATTCAATTTCAGCTGGCAAAGCTTTGCCAAATTAAACCTAGACAATGTTTGTCTGTGCTTGTGTGTGTGTGTGAAGCACCCTCCGCTTAAGCTAAAGTTATGTTTATACTTAAATTCGGGCGCGCCTTCCCACAGTCGTCCCATTCTGGGGATAAAGGAATATTTATTTTATTAGAAATTTATGATTTTGTTTTTTTCCCCTCACATTATGTTGTGTTGTGTTGCATAATAGCAAACGGAAGCGGAAGCGTGAAATGAGCTTTTTGCATAAACATCTCATACACACACATACACCTGCATTGGCCCTGCACGTGGAATCGGAGTCGCCATAGCTGTGGTATTTTACGACTCAAAACTCATAACTTGTTCGGGGTTGTAATTTGGGGTTGGCGGAGTGCGTGGCAGTTGCTTATTTTGCTCAAAAGTCCAACACATAAATTTACTGACAAGTCGCTGCTATTGTCGTCTGTGGCTGGGCACATACACAAAAATAGTTAAAAGTTTACTTGGGTGTACAGAAATTTATGAACCCTGGCAGATGCTTGGTGCCTGAGTGATCGCTTTATCCCACTCTCTCTCTCACTCTCAAACTAACGTATTAGGAAAAATCTGGGATTATGTATTTAGTGTTCAAGTTATTCCAATTATTCTGTGATTTTTTTCCCCAGAAATACTAATCAAAAGTGGTACAGAGTTTATTAAGAAGCGCCTCCTGGGTTAAACGAGAGCGTAAGTTAAAGTCGGCTCTTACCGACTTCGATATACCCGTTACTCATGAAAAAACATGTTTAACAGTGTTCCTGCGTTCCTTAGTGAGACCATCCAAAAAGTATGCAACATTTTTTTAGGGTTGGAGGGGGGGTAGCGGGGGGGTTTTTTTTCCCTTTTCTCCTACTTGAAAACCGTCAACCGATCTTTATCTTTCTTCGGCAAATCGATTCATTTTAAGACGGACAACGACGGACGGACGACGGACGAGTCTATATCGTCCGGCTGTTGATGCTGATCAAGAATATTACTTTATATAATCGGAAATGATTCCTTCTGCCTGTTACATACATTTGCACGACTTTAGTATACCCTTTTTACTCTACGAGTAACGGGTTGTAACGGGTAACAGGGTGTTCTGGGACGCCCTGTGAGAGCAAAGTCTTTACGAAGACAATCAGATTGTAAGTTTGGATACAAGCGAAAATAAATTTTTTTGGATTCGTTTGGATAAATTCAATCTTGAAATTTGAACAAACTTTGGACTATGATATTGTAGTAATAAATAACATGTAAGACCCACGTTCAAAGAACAAACTTAACGATACTCTCGCTCTCTCAATCGCTCTGACGAGCATCAATAGAAAGTCACGAGCGCCATTCTTAGAGTGTCGCGAAGAGCAGGGTTCCGCAAGCAGAGAGCGCGAAATCGTGACTGTGTCTCTCTCTAACACACAATGAAGGTTGACTTCGGCAAGCATTCGGTAAGAATCGGCAAGTAAGTTCGTGCCCCCGGGGCTATCGTTGGGGAACTCTGGCGCAGAGCATACAGACGCTTTTATTTGGCTCTGGTCCTCTCCCTACAATATGTGAATTTTTTATACGAAAATCATTTTCTTTAAGTACTCAAGCAGATTTGTAATTAATTTCAGGTACTGAAATGGCAATTTGCGTTTCAGGTAGGTTGATTTATTCCACTATTGCCATGAAATCTCGGTTTTTTTTATGGGACGCGAGCAGATTCGATTTTGCACAAACATTTTCTAGGCATGTTCTCAATTTCACTTCAACTGCAACTTTTTGAAAGTGGATTTGATTCACGTTCTCGCAACACCAAAACGAAAAAGTTTTTGGTTGTGAAAAGCAATGCTAATGCAAATTACGCACACTTAGAGTTGCATAAAGTGAATTTTCCGTAATTTCCTTTAATAGATTTTCAAGGTTTTTTTTGTTTGTGTCCAGAATTTGGCCGATAACATTGTCATCCAGTTAGTGACGAATCATCACAGATAAGTGGAAAGTGTGCACGTCTCCCAGAAATATCTGACTGCAATTGCATGCTGTCGGCGAGGAACCTTGCTCTGTGTGCCCAAATCAGTCAACTGGCGGACCCATGTGGTGCCATTCTTTGAATAATGGTCGCTTTCTCCAAATGCTCCGTGTCACTAAGAGTCAGCTGATCCGTGCGGACCCATGCTTTGTGTCGACTGTATTTCGACCGCAAATGGAACTTGATTTACAGGCAGCGATTGCAAAATTTTTGTTTGGGGTAGTTTGGAGAAGCTGCATCAATGATGGCGGATCTCTAGCTGTTGTGACAGTCAGAGTGTTCGGAGCTATTTTGAGGTAGATGTCTTAATTTATTTACTGGCCAGATGCAGCTAAACTGACAATTGATTTGAATTTTTGTTGGTGTGACCGCATATTTGGAAGACAAAAATCTAATAAAAATAAAATAATTTTTGATGAGAAACATTTTCAATTTCGGTAGGGAAGATTTTATTAGGAGTAAAGTTTGATTTCAGCGTCACGTCACGTTGTGAAAGAGGAGTGAAAGAGGGTGAGGTGAAACGAGGGGATTAGTGACTTAACAGTGAATAAGAAGTGACTGAACAGTAACTAAACAGTGACTAAAATGTGACTGAACAGTGACTAAACATTGAATGAACCGTGACTAAACAGTGACAAAACAGTGACTGAACAGTGAGTTAATAGTGACTGAAGAGTGACTGAACAGTAACTAAATAGTGACTGAACAGTGACTGAACAGTAACTAAACAGTGATTAAGGAGTGACTTAACAGTGACTAAGCAGAAACCGAACAGTGCTTAAATAGTGACTGAACAGTAACTAAACAGTGACTGAACAGTGACTAAACAGTGACTAAAAAGTGACTGAACAGTGACGAAGTAGTGATAAGTAAGTTATTAGTGAAGAGTAAACAGTGAAAAAGGATGAAGGATAAAAGGAAAAGGATAAAGGATTAAAGTGAAAGAGGATGCATAATAAAAGTGAAACAGTGAGAACAGTGACTAAAAGTGGGGTGAAAAGACGAAAGTGAGTGGAGTGAGAAGGAAAAAGTGATAAACAGGACAAACAGTGATCAAACAGTGACTGAACAGTAACTAAACAGTGACTAAACAGTGACTGAACAGTGACTAAACAGTGACTAAAAAGTGACTGAACAGTGACGAAGTAGTGATACAACGGTAAGTAAACAGAGACTAAACAGTGATCAAACGGTGACTGAACAGTAACTAAACAGTGACTGAACAGTGACTAAACAGTGACGAAGTAGCGATAAAACGGTAAATATACAGCGACTAAACAGTGATCAAACAGTGACTGAACAATAACTAAGCAGTGACTAAACAGTAACTAAAAAGTGACTGAACAGTGACGAAGTAGTGATAACAGCGACTAAACAGGGATCAAACAGTGACTGAACAGTAGCTAAAAAGTGACTAAACAGTGACTAAACAGTGACTAAACAGTAATTAGAGAGTGACTTAACAGTGACTAAACAGTAACTGAACAGTGACTAAAAAGTGACCAAATAGTGACTATACAAAGACTGAACAATTTTAACAGTGAACCAACGGTGCTTATAAGCGAGTTATATTGTACTTAAACTCCCTGTTAGTTTTCTTCCTTTGAAAGATTGCCATTGCTGATTTATATACAATTGAAAGATCTTAAGATTTTGAAATTAAGCCTTAAATGGAAAGGCACTATGCTTGATCCTTCCCAAAAAAACTTAATGGGGTGTTTTGGGAAACTTGTATCATTGATAAATTAGATAGTCTGGTTTACTGGGTGGGTCATTCTCTTAAGGAAGACTAGAGGCAAAGAAGATTTAACGCAGAAGAACATCAACAACGCAACTCAAATTTTTATTCAAAATTTTGTCGACATTGGAAAACACGGTGGTTAGAGAGAGACAGACATAGTCACATAAACAATTCAATGAGTCAATAAATGACTCAGAGAGCCAAAATGACAGCGAACAGCTTACTAATAGCGGAGTGAAAAGTTGACAACGCAGCAAAGTATGTTAAGTTAGATCCTTTTTGCCTTTGAGAAATCGGTTTCCCCGTCGCAGCCACAGCGAGGGAGAGTCGGAATCCTTCAATTGCTTCGCGAGCAAACAAATATCTGGACAAATTTCAATTACCCTTTGCTGGAGCGTACAAAAGGAAAGTGTCATTTGAAACTTGTGTTCACCATTGCAATTTTTGCAGTTCAATTTGGCTTGCATATGGCTGGCCAATGGACAGTGTTGACACTTGTCCCCGCTGCTCATCAGCATTTCAAGTGAGAATGTCAAAAGGCGGCTCTTCTTCATTGGCGCCACTTGACTTTGCTAAATGCTATCAGTTTTAATCTGGGTGCGGTTAATACGCTGTCTTAGTCATAATTTATAGCATGAAATAATGCGCCATTAAAAGTTTTGCCGGCAAGCGGAAAGGCACAGGGACACAACAGCATCAGTATGAGCATTCACAGCAGTGGCAGTGGCGCCTGGCCAGGCGGAGAGTAGCAGCTGCCGCCAACAACTTTGCATGCACGTGTTGAAAATGCCGGCGATACAAATCTAAGCCAACTTTGTGCCACGGTCGTGTCGGGGGGCTGGGGTGGGGGCAACGAAAGCTCAAAATGAAATCAACGCCGGCAGATAAAAATCTTTTGCCATGCAAGCTCGTTAATACATTTTTGATGAGACACAACAAGTGGCAGGCAGGGCAAGTTATGAGGAAAACTTGTTCATGCACACACACTCATCTGGGTTGGCTTTTGAAATGTTTTGCCTTCATAAATCAGTGGACGAAGCAAACTAAAGGGGGAGGCCACAGGCTACGCACACACACAAACACACACTCAGGTGGAGCAAAACTACAGTTACAGTTACAGTTAAATATGTTGTAACAAATAAAGTACATCATCAAGGGGCAAAGGATACGGTGAGGCTCTTTCATATTTATGGCATTTTTGCATTCAGCCAACATCATTTCGTAATGTGAATGGCTGTTAGATCTCCAGCCAACCCAGCCCCAACCACGCGCTCTCAGAAATCATGGCAATTGGCACGTTGCTCATACGCCACATTGGCCGGAGCTGCTCTGCTGGCCGGGGCTTTATGCTTTGGTCATTTATGAAGCTCATAAATTTCACAAAAATTTTTGTTCTTTGCCTTCCCTTCGGTGGGGAAGAAGGGGGGGAATTGTCTAATAAACTTTGCAATAAATTCGAACATAAATTTTATACTCAGTGCGAAAGCGAGCGAACTTCAAGCGTTAAAACTATGCCAACAAAAGCCATTAATTCCAGTCAGCAGAAATGAAGTAAAGTGTCAGTTCTGTTGGGCCGGGGGCTGAGACAGCGGAAATTAAACGCCGCCCTGATAGGGAGGCTGCTGCTGCTGCTCATAATTAGATGATTTAAAGTTATCGCAAAAGTTGCAGGTGGCCAGTAGTTCGATTCACTTTGCCTTTTTGCCGAATGTCTAATGGCGTTTAATTGCAAAGTTTTTGCTGGCAGTGGCCAAAGTGATTTTCCCCAACTTGGCACATAAATTATCCGGATTTTTAAGCAGCCACCGTTTCAGTTGGTTAGTGGGGCAGAGAACTTCAAGAAAACAAATACATATAATTTTGCATTAATGGAATTCACTTTGGAGTACCGAAGTTCGAATGGGCCGCGGGCTCAAAGTGGCTGCCGTTGCTGGGAAATGTTTAATGAGGACACACGAGGCTGCTGCTGATGATACCGCTCTCCATCTTCCACCCACCCTCCCTCTCCCACGGTGGGTCTATGTGTGCCTGTATGCTGAATGGATTAAAAAACTTTTGATTAACCTTATCAAAAGCAAAAGCAGTGTAAACATTACACAGGGCAGAGCAATCAGGACGTGAACGGAGCGAGGCAAAAAGCGTAAAGTCTCAAGCAAGTTTTTAAAAGAAAATAAGCAACTTTTTGACAGGCTGATGTTCAACACACACACACACAAACACACACGACCTAAACGTTGTTGTTTCTGTACAAAGCAGAGCAAAAGTTTGCTTTTTAAAAAGGCAACTCTCTTAGCCTTTTGCAAAGACGTGAGTGTGTGTGTGTGTGTCTAAAAGAATGGCAAATAAATTAAAATGAATGTAAGAACATAGTGGGCGGTTCAATAAGTTTCCGGTAGTAGATGAGGTTAGCAAGATAAGCGCAGTGTGGAGGGGAATCAACTTATTTTATTCTAATGATAATTCGTACTAAAATTAATTAGTATATTAAATTTGTGCATAAGTATGTAACAGGGAGAAGGAGTCGATATTGCCATGTCCGTCTGTAAGAACTCACAGATCTCAGAGATATTAAGAGGTTAAACATAAACTTCTTATAGTTGCAGGCAGATCAAGTTTAGTTTTTAAATTTTTGCACACGCCCCTCTACCGCTAGCCTGGACGTATCGCCCTAATACCGAAAAAATTTCAATATGAATATACGTTAACCTTCGAAATGTAAATGATTTGAATAATTTTCATACAACAATTTTATTTTTGCTTCGAACAAGGCATGTTGACCCTAGAAGGCTCAGGGATTTTTTTGGCGCTAAATGGCACAACCAGGTCTGCTCAGACCTATATGGGATTTGTATGGGAATACATAGGCAGATATCCTAATATGGTGTGTAAATGCGATTGATGCTAGTTAAAGGACACGGTGAACATATTTCTGCATTTTAGGTACAAATATATTCACTTTTATTAAGCGTAGGTAAGAAAGTTACCAGCATTCAATGCACACAATACAATGACTTCGATGAGCCGACGGTTCTATAATAATGCTCTGTAGAGCATATTATTATTGTGGTAACCGAGTGCAGTGCTAACAGTCTAATTTTTTTTCAAGGGGGGGTTGATAAGGGGAAGGGAGGGAATAACTCAAATTTAAAAAAAAATATGGACAAAACGCAAGAAGCCAATACATCCGAGTCTAGAGCGCGGGTTTTTGTGTTTTTTTTTTATAATGAATATAAGGAATTCCAAAGACCGCCTGGGAGTGCAGGAAGAGGGGCGCAGGGAAAAGAGGAAGCACGAGAGAAGTGGGGCGCTTTCAAAGATGTGAGTATAATGAGTTTACGAAGATTGTTAGTTCAGAACAGATCAAAACTGATCCGAGCTCGAGCTGCTCGGGTTCCAAAGAAGCACGATCCGAGTGTCTCCCCGGCCACCCAGCGGTGGAGTGGATTGGCGTGTGAGTATTCGGTTTTGCGTTTCGTCCGGAGATCCGCGTCCACGGTCGCGTCTGGAGGCGTCTTGCAGTAGTTACTCCGGGCTGAAGGATGAGAGTCGGTGGGTGCAGACGCCAAGGAGTCGATGGTGATCGAACTCAAGGAGCTTGATCAAGGTCAACGGAGTGTCAATAAGTAATCATCGTAATAATAATTCATGCGACGTGTCCATTAATTGTGTTGTCCCGCACCAGAATCAACTTCTCTCGCAAGGCGTTAAAGTTTTTACATAACGTAGTGGCAAACGTTTCCGAAAAGTGGAAACGATACGGCACGAAGTTTTTATGGCGTTTTCATCCGTCCATCCCCGTAATGAAAAAGTTTTTTGATAAACAGATTTTAAAAAAAGTGAAATGTTTTATAAGAATTCAAACATATCCAAGAAGTAAAAGATAGTGTCGTCAGAGGTCGACGAAGGTGGTCAGGATAAAGAAGAAAAGCGTGATTATCGGGAAGGAAGTGTTTAATATGGGTTAAGAATCTTCTTACAGTATCTATTAAAACTAAAATTCGCATGGTGCCAACATATGCCATTCGTTTTGTCATCAAAATCGCGCCAAGTCGTATGACGAGAAGAAATTATCGGCATTTACTGTAAGTCGAGAACTAGCGCATTTTTCGATCAATTTCAGAACAATATTCTCTCGTTATTTTATAGCACGCTCTTCATTTGGAACAAGTTCTTCATAAGAAACTCTCTCTCGTTTTCTAATAGTATCAAAAAGTTCTAAATTCAATCATAAACAAAAACTTTTAAAAGTTTCATACTCAGACACGTCCCTGAGGGTCCGTGGCCCCAACGAACAGGCTGACTGTTGGACCTGAATATGCCGGCAAACAATGTTTGGGCCTAAATTGGCGAATATTTCATTTTCCGTTACGGGTTTCGTCAACATTCGTGAACTCTGGTCAGGATGCTTGTCAGACCGCACACACCGGGCCTTCCGTTAGTTTCCCTTTTTACTGCGATCTCGGTGTTTTCGATTTAAGTTTGAGATCGGGTCGGTACCCTCGCCGCCCAAGGAGAGTATACACGACGAAAAAGCTTGTCATCCTGTGAACGGTGTTTTATAATTAAGCTGAACGAGAGCAGCGACTTTATAGAAATCTTCTAAATTATCATCATCGTCATTCGGACTATCGGCTTCTATGGCGATGTCTGTCTCAGCATCGGTAGTGCATTTTCTAAATGGGACACATATTCAAGATCCGTGCCGTCATAGTCATCAAATGGATCAGGGTTTTCGGCCTCTTCATCAGTACCGTCCAACCGTTCGGCTAACCTTTCTTCCATTTGATTTCTCTCTTCTTCCGATAAACTTCTTTTTCTTCTGGTGCGATTCACCACGTCCAACACATCATCATCAAAACTTGTTGCTGATGTCACACAAAATTGGCAACTATTTGACATGGTCCCATTAAAAAGGACCACAACGTCCTAAAAAATAAAATATCTAAAAAGGCAACTGAAATCGATAAAAATTATATTACCAAATTCAAGTTCAAACAGAAAAATTAATGATTCATCGTCTGTTCACAGCATCCTATAAACTTCTAACGCTATTGCTATAAATTTGGGCGCTCCACATAAACACTCTTCACACAACCCAGACAGTCCGAGTTTCAATCGCTTGCCAAATTATTCATATTACATATAGGTTTACACAGACCTGCTTCTGCCGTTTGTGACTTTATTTTTGAAAACACGAATAAAACCGAATACAAACACATACAGGCCTGTTCCCGTTTCCGATTTCGATCAAATCATGCGGAATCGGAATTATTAAATGCTCTCGCCTTCAAAGTCCGACGGTGTTATTAGACTTTTAACTTCAAAATCCCAATTACCTTCACTCGATACTCTATATGGCAAAAAGACTCGACCGAATTCTCTAATCGTTTCTTAGAAATCACAGCTCTTAACAATTCCGATAAATCGAATTCGGAAACGGGAACAGGCCTGTATATACCCGCTTCTAAGAAGTCATGGACGTATTCGACTCTAGTGCTGATCAAGAATATATATTCTTTCTGGCGTTTGCCTTTGGCACCGAAGACCCTTTAAGACCCTTACAGCCCACATTTCGAAAGTATATTTTCGCTGTAACACTGTGTTATGTATGCATATATACTTGATCAGCTCTAAATGCAGAGCCCCACCGTATTAACATACACAAGGCTTACTTAAGCTAACGCTCTAGTTATTACTTAACCCAATTAATTATCAAGCCAAAATTAATTGATTCAACTCCAATTGAATAAAAACCACCTAATTGCACCCCCCCTCCTTAATGTATCTATGGCTCTTAGGGTCTTAGGGTGGGCTCTAACACACACGATTCAACTTTTAGCTCTCTGAATTAAAAGTAAGTTCATCTGGTTTATGTGTGAAATAAATTTGTTTGCAATTGCCTTGGCAACGATGGAAATTTGTTTCATTTTTCATCTGACTGGCTTTTGTTGATTTTCAAACTTGAGGGGCGGTCGCAGTTACAGTTGAGTGCAAATAAAACCGCAATTTGTTATGGCACACACTCACACACACACACTCGTACAGGTAAAGTGCGTCGCAAGTGTCGCACCTTTCACGCATATGTAGACAGCAAAAGGCATTTGCCGAGGACACGTTTGTACTGTTAAATGTGCTTATCGCTGAGGCGTTCCACTTCAATCAGCCCGAGCCTGTGCCTGGAATTAACATGTCACATTTGACGCGGTCGCATTCTGCCTCCCGATGTCTTCTTTATCATCACGATACAAATTTTGTCCTCCTTCTGCTAAATGAGCATTACTTGATTACCCGCAATTGTTGTTGTTCTTGTCGTTTGTGGCGCATACACACACACACACACACACAGCATATAATTGCGCACATGTGACGCCGACGTTGGCAGTGCTGTTTGAGGCATACTTGACATTAGAGTGGAAAAAATTTTAGGTCAAAATGCTGCAAAAAAAAAAACCTTTAAAAACATGTGAAAGCGGGTGTGAGTGTGAGTGTGTGTGTGTGTATGTGCGCTAGTGCACTTGTACATAACTGCGGCAGCAGCTCGCAGCAGTTATGCGCTGCATTTAATTACAGTTGCCGGAACGAGCGGGGGCGTCCTGCGCAAGTTCTGCTTTGTGCCACAGCTAAAAATCCAAACGCATTTCATTAACACAGCACAACTTCACTGCAACAATATCAACAACAACAACAACAACAACAAGACAAACAGGCAGAGCATTTCATTTCTGCCGCGGCCTCCTTGTCGCCAAACATTTAGCAGGCAGTCGGGCAGGCAGCAAGGCAAGCACTTCAGCCGTGAGCCAAAACTTGCCACTCATGCACAGCCACACAGCCCTACACACCACGCAGACTCACTCCAAAACGCTGACGACCTCAATTTCCAGCGCATAAACACTTTTTATGCAAAAATAAAAATATATAAAACGAAAAACACGAAACAGCCCACAAAAATCGCTTTTCTTTGTGCGGCGCATTGACCGAAATTTTATAAACAAAAATAAAAAACCTGTATATGTATGCATACATTTGAAATAAATCACAAATACGCAGACGGAACAACTAAAATAAAATATAATCCTTAATTGGCCAATGGCGCCCGAAAGCAGGCTACAGTTTTAAATAAGAGTGGGCTGTAAATATAAATAACACTTGAGCCGCTGCCGCTGTGTGTGTGTGTGTCTGTGTGCGTAGTTATCCACTTTTGACCAATGACAACAACAATGAGAACAACCGTAACAGCAATAACGAGAGACGGTCTGTTAACTGACATCAAAATGGGCATAAACATTTTGAAAAAGAACCGAAAGGGAAATGCTCTTCAAATCAGCATTAGCTCAAAAGATAGTGGCAACAGAAGAACTATTGGATTTAGCAGATGAGGTAGATCCCTAATTTTCTTTGAACATCCTAGGCCAAAGAAAAACACACACAAAACACACACAAAACACACAAAAACACACTTTAGGAACCGTAAACAGCTCAGATAATAACCGAAACAAACACGCCTTCCGATTGGCTGAATATCCAAATTGAATCAGCTTCAAGTTCCGTTCGGTTTGCAAGCTTGCACTAGGCCACACCTTATAGAATACAAAGAGCGCTGTGCCTATTTCAGAGTCTGCGTGGGTGTGTAGAGTGTTTGCGTGAGTGTGCACTAAACTGAACGTCCCTTTTATGAAAAATATGTTTTTTGGTAATGTTCCGTTCCTCAATGCGCAAAAAATTCGTAACAATTTCTAGTTACCATAATGAAAAACTGAAATTTGAAATTTACATTAAATTGAAATTTCCCCTTGTTCATTTTACTTTTTCAATAAAGCAACCTTGGAGATGCCAAACGTTGATATTGCACTAAAAAACGGTTGCTGCACACTGTGCACGTTTGTGTGTTTGTATGTGTGTCTCAATTGTAGAGGGTATTTGTGAGTCGGACCACTCGACTGCAACGCTCTTACAAGAGAATTGTCCTATTGTCTTTAGTAGTCAATAGTAGTCAATAATATACTACTGTTTATAAAGTTGTTGTTAGAAGCTGTCAGAATTTTTGTATACCCCTGCAAAGGGTATTTTAATTTTGCCCAGATGTTTGCAATACATATCTATTTCCGACCCTATAACCTACATATATATATATTCTTGATAAGTCGATTTAGCTTTGTTCGTCCACAGTTATAAAGCAGTTTTAAAGCAATCCAGCTGAAACTTGGCACAGAGTATTCTTTTTACTGCACACTGCTTATATGTCGGAACCGATCGGATCGGATGACATTCTTCTGACACAGCGCAAACTAAGATGTGTTACACAAATTTTAGTACACTGACATGGAAAAACAAGTAAGACCGTTGCAGTCGAGTAGCCCGACTTCAATATACCCTGTACAACTGACAACGAGAGCGTAAGTTAAAGTCGGCTCTAACCGACTTCGATAAACCCGTTACTCATGAAAAAACATGTTTAACAGTGCTCTTGCGTTCCTTAGGGTGACCATCCGAAAAGTATGCGACATTTTTTAGGGTGGGTGGGGTGGTTGCGGGGGGCTTGGTTCGCTTTTTTGCTCATAACTTCTGAACCGTTCATCCGATTTTTATCATTTCTTCGGCAAATCGATTTATTTTGCTAATTACTAACTATCTCTAGAAAGTACGAATCGTCTATATTTTAAACTGTGGGAGATATAACGTTTTTTCCAAATTGCGGGGGCGGGAGGGGGCGTGGCCAAAATTTGAAACAAACTTGATCTGCGTACAGATAAAAGAAGCATTTGTCCCATACATGTCAAACCTCTATCTCTTACCATCTCTGAGATCTGTTTGTTCATACGGACGGACAGACGGACAGACGGACGGACGGACAGACGGACGGCCGGACAGACGGACATGCCTAAATCGACTCGGCTGTTTATACTGATCAAGAATATATATACTTTATAGGGTCGGAAATGTTTCCTTCTCCCTGTTACATACATTTGCACAACTTCATGATCCCCTTTTACCCATTTTTAATGGGTACAGGGTATAATAAAAGATCTTTGGGTGTTCCCTTTTGTATCATAAAATTTATTATGGAAAAACAGCACTAAAGAAGTTTTGGACTGTAACTTCACTTTTAAAAAATTTATATTGAGAAGATGAGAAATTGGACCTTATTTACTTAAAGCAATAGCGCTTGCACTCTAATTGAGATTTTCAGGAAAAACAGACTTGTGCTGCTACTTCTTATTGTAACAGAAAATAAATATATAACAATTTAGCCTATACGCTTCCTATTCAGCTGTATGGTACTGCCACATAAACTAACAAATCACAGAGTACATTTTATTATTATCTGACACAAGGTAGCTATTTGAAAGAAGAGAAATCTGCCCATATAAACTCAGCGAAAATCAATTAAAGGCACATGGATATTTTATGTTTTATGGGAAATTAGATGAGAAATGAATCAAATTTTTATTAAATAAAGTGAAAAACGATATTAGTTCAACAAATGTCTTAAAACTACAAATGAACATTCATTTTTATACAGCGAAATTCAATTAAATTATAATTATAATTTAAATTATATGGCAAAAAAACAATATACATATTATTGTCGAAGAAAATGATGATTAATAGTGAGTCCAGCTTCCAGATTTTGAAATCACTTCAAAAATTCGTTTTGGCATTGAGTCTGTGACCTTTTGGAACTCTGAAGTAGAAATTTTAGACCATTCATTGAGCACATCCACCGACTCGAATTTGCGATGTCGATGAAAGTTACCCCACATGTTCTCTATAGGATTTAGATCTGGGGAACGTGCTGGCCACTTCATAACGTCGATCTGCTTCTCCTGAAACCAATTAACGCTGAGTCGTGATACATGTATGGCAGCGTTATCCTGCTGAAAAATGGTGTCTGAAGTAGGTTGCTGATCCCAAAAGTTTATTAATACTTCATCCAACATGGTTATATACTTTTCCGAGTTCATACGCTCATTCACTTTACATATGGGTGTTCTTCCATAGTAACTAAAACCAGCCCATTTCATTAACGAACCTTCTCTAAAGTTCCGCTTAGTAGAAAAGGATTCGGGCTTCTTCAAATCGTGCCAGTAATAATTAAAATTATCTGAACCCTAAACGGTAGAATTTTTCTCGTCTGAAAATATTACCTTTTTCCATTGATCGGTCCATGACATGTGTTTTTCGGGAAACTCCAATCTTGCAACTTTATGCGATTACTTTAAAGCTGGTTTAGACTTCATTTTCTTCCAAATTAGCCGATTACTTCCAGATAAAATTGGTTGTACACGACGCTTAGTAACGGCTCTTAGCTCTTATTTGCGATCCAGTTGCATTTTTTTGGAAGCCAGACCGAATAATAGCGGATTTTACACGAGAAGAAATCTTTTGATTATTTTTATTTGATCGATTTGTATTATATTTCTGCTTTAAATAGATTACTTTATCCACTGCAGATGGAGATCTTTCCAATTTAACGGCAATTTGCCTCTTAGACATGCCAGTATCCTTGTAAGCGAGGATTTTGGCTGTTTCTTCAGATGATAATGATTTTCCCTTTACCATATCAATATTGAGGGAAATTTTCAAGAGGATATAATTTGTATCTGTTTAATCGACAATCACTGGAGCTTAGAGGGGGTCTTCAGAGGCCAATTTAGACACTTTCTGATATACTTATACTAGCATATAACCCGTCGCGCTTCGCTGCGGCTTCAACAGTAGAGAACCCGTAACCGCCAACATTCCACCCACTGCTTGTCCACGTCCCACCCACTTTCCGCTTACATCCCTTCCACTTGCCACCCACATCCCTCCCACTTTATGCCCACATCCCACCCACTTCCCATCCACTCTACACCCAATTCCCACCCACCCACTTACCACCATCATCCCATCTACATCCTTCCCACTTCCCGCCCACACTGCATCCACTTCCCGCCATCATCCCACCCACATCCTTCCCACTTCCAACCCACATCCGTTCCACATTCGTTCCACTTCCCATCTACATCCCACCCACATCTCTCCGCCTTCCCCCTCATTCCACCCACTTCCCATCTGCATACCACCCACTTTCCTTCCACTTCTACACAACTTACCACCCACATCCCAATCACTTCTCAGAGGGCATCCCGGCGTTATTTCCAAAATCGGAAAATGAAAACACAAATGAATTCTCATTTTGACCTTACAAACCGAGTGTTAAGTCAATCGCATGAAAAATAGTGTTTTTCATGCAGCATTTTCGGGAATTTTCCGACCGTCAAGTCAAATTTTCTAAGCTCAGAAAATCACATTTTAAACTATTTCGTATTCTGACCATACAAACCGAGTTTCAAGCCAATCGGATGAAAAATTATTTTTTTGCAAGCAGAATTTTCCTGGCATTTTCCTCGTGGGCGGATTTTCCAAAATCGGGAAAACACGTGCCGAATTATTTCGCATACTATGCTTACAAACCAAGTTTCAAGACAATCGGATGAAAACCGACTTTTCCGGGTGGAATTTTCCAAAAGCCCGTCTCAGTACGCTCTTTCACCACTAACAGAAACTCCTGTTCAAATTTCATCTCTTACCGTTTAGGCTGTGCGATGATTGCTAATCAGTCAGTCAGTCAGTGAATCAGGACACCTCTTTTATATTTATAGAGATGGTACTTTTGATTTGAGAGCTCATAAATCCAGAAATTTATCCCAAGTGTGGCCTAAACCAATGATCCAGGGAAATTATTAAACGAATTTATTCGCTGTGCCACTTTTAACCCTGCCAGGTCATCCTTATTTTGATGTACATACTTTTCGGCAGACGAATCGACAACAAATGACGTTCCACAGTTAAGCTTGGTACTTAGAGTCTGAGAATATTCCCAAAGCCCATCTAATTACATTGCTAAAAGAATGCGCTGAGAATATTCTTATGCCAAATCGATTTTTTTTTTTAGCTGATAAATGCTCCCAGGGGTTAAGAATTATGAAACTTGTTTGGTAATTGTCAGAGGTACCAACGAAAATTGAAAAGAATTCAAAGTAAATTCATTTGGAGAACTGCAAAGAGGACAAACAAGTAAATCTGATCAAAGTGGGCGAATCGCAACCCATTTTTGAAATCTACCCAATTAAAAGCATTTCCATGGCGACAACTGCCTCACTTGTGGCAGATAAGTCTTTTCAGTATGGCTGTCCCTTGGATGTGGCTTGTATGCATAGCCACATCAGCCGAGCCTAAACCTAAACCACCTCCACACCTTCCTCAGGCTGTTGCTCCGCCCACACTTGCTGTGTTAGCATTTGTTGCTCGCCGTGCAATTCCAGCCAGCTTCCGTATTCACCAAGTTATTACTTCTCTCTCGGCGATTATGCTCCGCCTCCACTCCATGGAGCTAACTATGAATACGATTATGACCACTGGTTTAACATGCGTCCCGTCTAATTCTAGTCTCCCGATGCGTTTTTGGTGGTCACGATAGCAGTATGTCTCAGTGCTAAAATTCTTTTGCTGCATCCCAAAAGATATGACTCTGCTTCTACCTTCTTCAGCCCCAAATAAACTGCTTTCAGAAAGAAACTATGGGTTTGCATATGATTTTTATACTCTGTACCGAAGGTACATAGAGTATATTAAGTTTGTGCAAAAAAATGTAACATGGAGAAGGAATCATTTCCGACCCTACAAAGTATATATATTCTTGATCAGCATCAACAGCCGAGTCGATATAGCCATGTCCGTCTGTCAGTCCGTCCGTCCGTCCGTCCTAAGCAAACAGATCTCAGAGATGGTAAGAGATAGTGGTTTGACATGTATGGGACAAATGTTTCTTATACTTGCAGGCAGATCAAGTTTATTTTCAATTTTTGCCACGCCCCCTTCCGGCACTGCAATTTTAAAAAAACGTCATATCTCCCACATTTTTTTTAGATAGACGATTCGTACCTTCTAGAGATAGTTAGTCAAGAGCAATATGTATCGATTTGCCAAAGAAGTAATAAAGATCGCATGACCGGTTTTCAAGCTATTAACAAATAAGTGAATCACCCCCCCAACACCCCTCCCATCGCTAATCTTAGAGAGAGCGAGAAATAGCAGCAGCACTGCATTCAGCTTCTACTCTGTGCCCATTTGCCCTAAAATAGCTTTAGTTTTCATCTAAGACTAAGCTTTTACCAGACTTTTACTTCCGAAAAGCGAGTGATGGACTAGTAATACCCGCTGCTGAAAGGGAAATGTAAGTCGGAAAGTCGACATCGATGAAATTGTCAATGTTCTTCCAACAGACGCCTGGCGACAGGCAAGCTTTCACTTTGTAACCATTTATTCTCTGTCCCCCCCCTCTTCTCCCTCTCGTGCACACGCACACAAACATGCATGACCAAGTCAATACGTTCCATTAATTGCTTACAAGTTGGTTTTGTTGTTACTGCTGAGTATGTTTATCGTTTAAAGTCAAGAGAGTTGACCTCAACGGGCGGCCGGACCATTGCCCAGTGCGTGTAGCTGTAGCCCCGGCCCCAAACTGTCGGCATTGATTTTTATGTGGCTCTATCGCTCTATTGCCCAGATAGAAACACAGACCGACCACTTTACGACTTTTTTAATTACTTATTTTGCTTAAAATTGTGTAGTGTAGGCAAATAAACAAATGGAGAAGCAAATTGTGTGGGATACTGTTGTGTATCTATAAGTGCTTATGTGTGTGTGTGTGTGCCATACACTGGCAAAAATATAGCTTCGTTTATAGGCAAATAAAATAATGAAAATTGCGATACGAAAATGCTCCTTGGTGGCTCCCAGGGTCCTTTGTTTGTCTTTTATTAGCACAGTAAAAATCTTTATTGTTGTTGCGCCTGCTGCTGCTCCAGCTTCATCGTCGTCGACGGCGTCGTCATGGTTGTGGCTGCGGCTGTGGCTGCTTGCTAGCCGGCCACTTGACCAGGCCCAGGACAATGACGACAATGACGATGCCGCTATCCCGACCTTTTGTCCATCAGCAGGCGACTCGGCTGGCCTGGCAAATTTTTATATAGTTTACCATATTGTTGTGCCGTTTTTGTTGCTTTTTGCTGCACATATTTTAAGAGGAATGAGGCCAAAAGGCAAAGTCCTGGCCGCAGCATAATTTCGAGTGCAAAGGGAGCCAGCAACAAAACCAGAACAAGCTGCTGAGTGACTCAATTCGAGTGGCCCCTGGTCTCTCGACTCGGTGATGTCTGAATAGACATATGAACAAGTATTTACAAGCAATTCCGGGGCGTGGCCACATTTTGATTGTCCTCATTTAGTTAGGTTTTATGCTGATTTACTTAGGTCACAGGCAACAGCAGCTGGCGTTTACGATACAATAATGTTTGTGCGATAAAATGGAAGCGTTATTACTTAAATCCTGGCTACGAGCTGTTTTAGATACCCACTAAATCCGCTGCTCTCTCTGCGAAACAAAATTAATTTTAATTTTCATTCACCCGGCCTGTCCAATAGACACTTCAAATAAATATAGATGCCTGTTCCCGTGTTCGATTTCGATCAAAATATGCGGAATTGGAATTGTTAAATGTTACCGTTTACCAAATCCGACTATGTTACATTTATCTTCACTCGATACTCTTGATGGTTAAACGTTTCGTTTAAATTCTTTTCTCTTACCAATTCCGATAAATTCAACTCGGAAACGAAAAAAGGCCTGATGCCATACTGTTTGTTATTGTTAAAACTTTACCCGCTGTCCAGGCTATGAGCTGTTAGTTGCAGGGTCACAGTCACATACTCAAAAACTCGTCATTACCAATTTTTTATTTTAGTACGATCCTTTCGATTTTATATTTAAAGTTAATTTCGATGTGTTCTGTGCTTACTCTAAAAAGCCAACTACTTATGTCGATGATCCCGCAAATTCGCACTGCACAAAGGTCTATAAATTTGTGGCTCGAATTTTCGGTGATTTAAATTAATTTCAAACATCATTTCTCACTCGGCGACCCTGACCTGGTCCTGGGCCAGCGGTTCTGTCTGTGGCTGCTATCCAGCTGTCTAATGAATATTTAAAGCGCTGCACGGCCCCCAAGCACATGGCGAGCACACAGCGAGAAGCTAAAGACACCCTCTCAACTCCCAACTAGTTGCTGTGTGCGGAACATTAAATGGAAATGTGAAATTTATATGAATAACCCAAAAATAGTTATTGGCATCAGACTGGGTTGAAGCGCGTGGAGAGTATCTTCTTTGTGTGTGCTGGAGAGCAAAAGAATTTTGGGATTCAAAAGGATTATCTATCTATCTTGTCTGTGACTGGCCCATCCGCAGGCTGCCTTTAAAGTAATTAAATTTGAGTGGCATTACGCATACGCCGCATGGTACAGCCAGCCACACAACGTTGTGTGTTTGCTTGTGAGGCTTGTATTTGGGCCACATCGGCGCCTGCTGTTTTGCAGCAAGGGCAAGAGTCTCCGGCTCTCCGGTCCCTGGTCTCGCCGCCATCATCTCATATCAACAATGTTGCCAAGCTGCCAGCATCAGCGCCAAAGACTCCCAACCGCAGCGGTTTCAGCGTTGAAATAGCAGAAATTTTGATTTTACGACCTTGTTGCCGTCATTAACGTTATTTTATGATGACGCTGATACGACCGCGAAATATTGTGGCACAGCATCCCACTGAAGCTGAAGGACTTGCAACCGAGGAGTAAACCGAAGGAGGGGAGATACCTCAGACTCCAAGTTATTATGTTCCGGCGTCTAAGTAAAAAACCAATAAATGTTAATGAAAATACAAGAGACAAAGTTTAGTTTGAGGGTCCAGGGACTTGCCACTGCATGTGTGTGTGTGTGTGTTGTTGTGGGTGAGGGTGTGCGTGTGCGTGTGCGGCATTGAACATAAGCTGATAATATTATTGCGCTATTAATGGGCTCAGGTTTTATGGCAGTTTTAATCGCTTTTGTTACAGTTGCCAAAGTCGCAACAATAACTTGACAATACAGCACAATAGACGGAATGTGGGCTGCGTTCTGTTCCCTCTCCCCCACCCCGCTCTGCTCTTTTGGCTTTCTCTTTTGTATGACTAAGCAGCCATTGCAACTTTTTGCCACAGCCAAAGGCAAAAAACTAATTGCAAAACCAAACGCACAACCAAGTAGCTCCGGCTGCCCAGGTGCGGCTGGGTGAGACGCACTAGCAGAAAGCAATTTAGCAAATTCCTTGCCGTTTGGCAAATAGAAAAGCCAACTTCCAATGGTTTTCTTACTCTGCTCGCACACACCTTTGGCCCATCTGCAAAATCAATTTTAATGATACGTGCTAGAAAAAGAGCGCTAAATTTAGCAAGCAGCTTGCACAGACCAAGAAAAAGAGAAGAAAATGGCAAATGCCACGTTTATAAAATGGTTGCCCTCATTGCAACAAAAGCAGGTTGACACTGGTTGAGGCACAAAAGCAGATGTCTTGAAAATAAACTGAAAAGGCAAACCGACAATTAAATTGTGCTGCAATATACAATTTATTTTAAGTAATAGAACAATCAGATGTTTTTATGGGGCCAATGGCTATATGTAAATCTTTAGTTTGTGGAACTATTATCTACCCCTTCATTTGGTGTGTTTTCATTCATACGCAGTCGACAATATTTCTTTGTTTCAATTTCGATGTTTTTCGTCGGATCTTATTGCGCTAATAAATTTCAAGTCAGAACGTTTCCATCTGGACAACAAGTTATATTCCACCCCACCATGATTACGAAACTGTTCTTAATAAGAAAAAAAACAAAATTTTAAACGTATGGTGAAACTTAAAGGTAATATTGATGTAACATTATGATAATAATTAAAGTCAGAAAGTGGAAAGGAAACAAATGATAATATACAAAGTTGAAGCTAAATGGCACGTGCAGTGCCATTAGATTACCAGCATTACTTTTAATTGTCCAATATAAGTCTCCGATCTTGAAGAGTTTTTCATCAGAATAACAAGCGGAGCTGATTGAGCTTTTTCTGTCTATTTCCATGCCATCTCCTTTGTTGCATTTGCAAAGGTATTCCCCTAATGCGATCGATCTTTGTCAGAAATCTGCATGAGTGCACCGCAACAACAAGTGAACTGCATTTGTACTATATTTTTTCTCACTAGAGTGTCTCCAACCACTGCAAAATATGTAAGCGGTGTTTAAAACACTCATGGCATATTTGTGCTTCGGCTATGAGTGTCAATAACAGCCGCTGTCGCTCGTCCGGCTAAAAATTGTTTACTTGCACAAGAAGACGACGAGTGTTTATGGAATCACCGCAAAATACGCTCCTTGTATTTCCCTTTCTCTCTCATTTATCTCTCTCTCCTGAGATAACAACAACAACTATACGGGATTTGCCATTGCTTTTTCAAAGAAGAGAGAGAAGAGAAGAGAGCTTGCCTGTGGCATGCGGTGCCTTCAATACAGAAACAACCACTTTGATAGATGAACAACCAAAAAACTCGGTCTCAAAAATACCAATAATAGAAAGAAATAGTGTGTGTCTGACTCGACAGAAAATTTCGAGTGTCAGTCACACCGCATACTCATTTAAAGTGAGTATTGATGCGGTCAAAAAAACAGGCACTCTTGCAGATCTCTAATGATTATCCATTGACTAGTCTGGAATGACTCTTTTCGATTTTGTTTATCCAATTCGGATTGCTGACGACAGTACACATACAAATTGATGCTGTTGATCAAATTCTACGAAACAATTATCAATCTTTTCTCTAGTGATTAAAGGCTTAGACTGGCAATACACGAAGAAGAAAACCTTATTCTTAGTAGGCTTGCAAATAAAAGATGCGTTTAACCAACACTGATTTTGAATCTCTTGCCAACAGAGAAAACATCATAAAGTTCATTTCATCGTGTATATTTCGACCTAGTGAAGTGAATTTCCTTCAACTCATGCCGAAAGTACCGAAGTCTTGCGCTTGTTTTAGCTGTCTTATGTAATACCTCAAGCTTATTGACTTTTTCTAACTAAAGATGGTTATAATTCATTTGTTAAATTGAGTTGATTGTCATCAGTCTCCAATGGTTGGACAGTGCGTGGTGCATCTCTTAGCTGATATCGTCACTCATTTAAACTGCAACCCCATCAAAACTTCAGTCAAATCTAACACAGTCATGGCCTAAATGGCGATAAAAATTACATAGCTTCAAGCAATTTTTGTTCTTTTTTCGGTATTCAACGTGTTCACGTGTTCACTCTACAACTATTTTCGACAAATGATGTTCATTGACGAATATTTCTATTCTTTGCGAACACAAAAATCAGTCACGAACACCTCCACTAACACATTCGAACATTTCGACAATATCATCGAACAAATTGGTTGGTTTGAGCGAATATACCCAAGCTCGAACTAACGATATTATAATAAATTCGAATTGAACAAAAAGGAACCAATTATAATCGGGGCTGCAAGCCGGTTCAAAGTCCGAGACTGCGATTGTTTTTGGGAAGTCCGAGCAGGAAAAGTTTTACCTACAGAACCTGAACCTGAACCGGAGCAAAAATAAATCAAAAATGGGTTCGGTTAAAATATTATTAACAATTTTTCTAAGCTGCTATAACTGTTTACTTTCGACCTTGCATTTGGTAAATCATTTTAACAAATTAATATTAATAAGACTGGAATGACACTTGCTTGTTTTACCGACAATTTCTAGCTCCAATATTGTCGGGCGAATTTGATGAACTCAGCGAATTTGGAGCATACTTAAATAACAAACCAAAATAATTCTAAAGTTCGTTGAGAATCTACTATTTCCATTCAATTTTCAACACGAAAGGTCACACTGACTGTTGTTGACATTTGATAAATTGACTTGGCAATTGTTATCGCGAAAAATTTATTGTGGTTTATTGGTGCGAAAAGGACATAATAAATCTTATTGAAGTGGTAAAGCGCCCCCCCATTCGTTTGGAACGCATCCTCATCTGATTATAAGAAAAAACAGAAGAAATATCTTTTCTGGACTGCAACTGCAGAGCCATTAAACAAGCTATGCAAGCCGGTCAATGAATTTTCACGAGGTAAGCCCATAATTTGTTAATAAAAATATATTTTATGTTAATGAAACAATGCACATTTCAGATGATTACCTAAAAAAATGGAACAACTTCCGGACTTATTTCCATTTGGAAAATAATAAAGCCATCCCCGCTTGATTTTTGGTGGGTTCTGGAAATATTCAGCGAAAATGAGTTTTCTGGTTGGATCTTTGCTGCCAAAAGTATTCGTCAATACTTTTAATAATACCGATATATCAGTACGTATTTCAAATTGCGTTGCTTGCACTTTTCATTGCGTTTCTCGCTGACAGGTCTTTGATGATGCTGCGAACTCACAATTTGGTGACTCAGATGCAGATTAGCGTACCCTGAACCCAAGGTTTTGTTTGAAGCCTCGAATAGCTTAAACATAAAAAGAATAGTTATTTTTATACCCGTTACGTAAAGAAGTACAGAAGGAATCATTTCCGACCATATAAAGTATATATATTCTTGATCAGCATCAACAGCCGAGTCGATTTAGCCTTGTCCGTCTGTCCGTCCGTCCGTCGGTCCGTCCGTCCGTCCGTCCGTCTGTATGAACACCTAGATCTCAGAGATGGTAAGAGATAGAGGTTTGACATGTATGGGACAAATTTTTGTATCTGCACGCAGATGTTTGTTTCAAATTAGGCACGCCCCCTCCCGCCCCCGCAATTTGGAAAAAAGTTATATCTCCTACAGTTTTAAAGATGGAGGACTCGTACCTTCTAGAGATAGTTAGTAATTAGCAAAATGAATCGATTTGCCGAAGAAATGATAAAGATCGGATGAACGGTTCTCGTTATAAGCAAAAAGTGAACCAGGCCCTCCCGCTACCAGCGCAAGAAAATAAAAGTTGAATACTTTTGGATGGTCACACTAAGGAACGCGGGATCACTATTAAAAGTGTTTTTTCATGAGGTAACGGATTTATATCGAAGTCGGTTAGAGCCGACTTAACTTACGCTCTCGTTTTCTAATAATATTGTATGTATATTGCATTAATGTAATGTTAGTTATTTAATTTATTAGCTGACACTTACCACTTTGGAGAACTGCTAATTTTGAGTTAATACGCATTATTTCTTCTAGGAGCTGTTCCCCTATACTAGCTCTTAGATCAGAAAGATCAAACTTAAGTGTTGAAAAAACCAGGCAAACTTTTAAAGCTCTCGAATTTGTTGACTTTTCCAGAAATTTTGAAGCTTTGACGATGGATGTTCTTTGGATAATTTTTGAAGGAATCTATAACATCATTTACAGATTTTATATTTGATTTTTTCCATTCTATTTCCTTCATAAACTTCTCTTCTTCGCAGATTAGAAGTTGATTCATTTAAAGGTAAATTTTGAAAACTCTTTTTAAAGCTTCATCACGAAAAATCTTGAGAAAAAGGAGCGTGACATTTATAGGGTCTCGCGTACAGTCTCTCTAACTCTTTATAAGCAGATTGCAGCCAATATGTGTGTATTTCAAGAAAAGTCGCGGCTAGGGTACCATTTTCTCGATGACTATTTTAATCGTACGGAACACTCGAAAAAGACTTGAATGTGATCAAAAGTTTCATATAATGTTGGCTGGGCTTTGCGATAAGCGAATCGACATCCAAAAAGTATGCTACATTTTCTTAACTCGACTATATATTATTTGATCTTGATGAAATTTAGGGGATTAAAAATATGGCGAATATAATGTGAGTCCTAAATTTGAGCCCGAAATCCTAAAAAATTGTGGGACTTATGCAACATTTTTTATTGCCGGAGCGAAGGTGGGCGTGGCAAAAATTTGAAACAAACTTGACCTGCGTGCAGACCATAGCACAGTGGTTGGGCTTGTATGAAAGCCGCGGCCATAAATTCTTCTAGTTGTGATATCGTTATGATATTTTCACCAAAGTTTAGAAAAATATTTTGAATTCATTATAAAAAAAAATTGACCGTAACTTACGACTATATCCTATAGCTGCCATAGGAACGATCGGTTGAAAAAGTAGTTTTTAGTAAGAAAAACTTTTTGTTTTCCATGCCAACGTCTCCGAACCTCGTATTTATAAGTCCTCTTCTATGCTTTCAAATAGTTTCGACAAGTTTTATGAAAACTACAATATATAGTATAGCTGCCATACAAAAGATAAGTTTGAAAAAATCTTAGTATGAGGCAACTTTTTATTTCGATGCAATCGCTTCCAAACTCGTTACTAATCAATATTATATGCTAACACAAATTCTGTCAAGTTCGATCCAAGTCCAAGTTTATTACATTACAATTTATTACATTAAAAATTTTCAATACCGCAAATCCTTTTTCAATTAAAATTAGATTATTAACAAAATCACCTCCCCATGCACCGTCAAGACATCATCCTGAAGTTTTACAATCCGCGACGCCGTGATATTGATGTTTGCTCATGTTTATTCTATAGGAGCGACAAAACCTCATCGATATTTGGTTTGGTGCACAATTTATTTGTTGGAGATGTTGCACGATTGTAAAGCACAAGCAGCAGGTTCATCGGTTTTCGAAAGCTCAGCAATTCTTCGTCGCTTTGTTCTCTTTGATAACTAAAATCTACTTTCGGACGTCCACGCTGAGGTCATTTAACCATTTTTTGTGCGTTTTATTGAAACTGTTTCCTTTTCATTAAGACAATTGGATTGATACTCAAAAACTGATGCTTTTTTACGTTTGTTATTGAATCCAAAATGCATAAATTTTTACTAGCACCCAATACATTTCGTAAGATCGCTCATCTCTCGGACATGTAGCCGATATTTTCAATACTGCTTTGCACATCATCGCCTCCAGTAATTTTTTCTGCATTGGTGCCCATTTCTGTGCACCAACAGTTGAAAAATATAGAAGCGTGTAAATACACACTATAATAGTCGCCTACCAAAATAAAATGGAAAAAGAGAAAGTGCAATCAAAATTATAATTTAAACTTAATAAGAACACTAAACACGAATGACGAACACAAAGAGACAGGCACAACTACAAGGCAAAGCAGCTGCTTCGGAAGGCAAAATTGACCTTGAAAAAAAAAACGGAGTTAGTATATTGTTAATTGTCATTTACATCTGCAAATATCTGTAGCTAATTTAATATTGTATTATCTTAAGATACACAAAATCCACTGAAAAGAAATGAATCGGGGGATCTTAGGGAACACAGTTAAAACATTAAGTAAACATTATAAAGACGCTTACAAAAAATGTTCAAAAACAGAATAAACTAAAGCAGTAATTTCAATATTAATACAACGCAAGTTGGCTTTTATTAATATAGGAACTTAAAATAAATACCTTTATCTTCAAAATCCACTAAAAATAGTTTTAATTGGGAACGTAATTAATCAACTGAACACTTTGAAGATCGCTTTTGTTGTAAAGTATTCGTTCCCTAGGTGTTTATACAGACTCGGCTATTGCAGCTGATCAATAATATATATACTTTATATGGTCGGCATTGATTCCTTCTGCCTGTTACATATATTTGCACGTTTTTACTCTACGAGTAACGGATGTATAGAAACAGTCAGGCTTCCATTCTAAATCAAATAGTCAAACCTTAATTAATCTTTCTATTTTAAGACCAATCAACTTCGATTCGATTGCTGTACTAATATGAAAGCCACCTTTGATGCGACACCCACTAGAGAGTTCCATTCTCAGAAGCAACTCAGTGAGGGTTGCATAAGCCAGGTGCTCCACATGTAGCCTATTTTGTTTTCATCTTTCTCGGATGCCGTGCAGGTGCACACAGATGGCATTCCTTTGGCTCTAGTGTTGGCTTGTCGCAATTAACGTTCGCGGAAATTCCTGACAGGGGCGGCAGGGCTAGCAGAAACCTAGCAACTCATTGGGGCGTGAACAGCACGGAAGTCGTTGGGGCCCACGCGGCGTATACGTGCTTTAAAGTATGACTTAAGCAGCCAAGTGACCTTTTCGCTTTCTGCACTGGATGTGTGTGTGTGGGTGTGTGTGCAGTAAATTGTACCCTGCCATTGTTTGTGCCCCCCTCCCCCGCCTTCCACTTGCTTGCATTTAGTTTTTTCAGCGACAACCGTCGGCCTACTTGCCGCTCTGCGTGCCATATGCTCGAGTCACAGCAAAACAATTGCTGCCATTACAGTTTGTAATTTGGTAATCAGCCATACGAATCTGCATAATGGCAATTGGAGCAGCGGCGACAACGTCCTCATCCTCATGCTCGTTCTCGTGCCGGCAAGTTAGGTAAACATGGCAAGAAAAGTTGCCAACTTTTAATTGAAGTGAAAACGACGATAACGACAGCATTGTTGGGATTGGGCTAGAGCTGTAGCTTTGTTTGCCCGTCCGCTGGGATGTGCATGTGGATGTGGACCCGCCCCTGTGAGCAGACTCACACACACACACATGGCAAAAGCAGTTGCGGAATTGCTTTTTAAACCCACAGAGCGGCGCATAAAAAACCAGCAGAGCCGCACTCTGGGGCCCCAGTACTCGGATTCGGTCTGCAAATGGAGCGATGTGGGAACGGGTTGAGTTAAGCCTTTAAAACGCAAAACTTTTGAGCCGCTCAAGTTTTAGCCGAACGTATTTGCCTTTGTGGTCGCTTAGCCCCAGCTGACATACATATACTCCGATTGCAATGTTAAAGTTTGCATTTCATGCATTCACGAGGGGATCGGCCGGGGTTAACCTGTTGCCGGGCGGGCGTGGACCCAGCCGCTGTTTACACTAGACGGGCAATCGGTAGTGCGGGTGGATAGCGATAGCGGGACATAAACATGCGGCCTTGAGGTGCTGGTCGGAAGGTGGTGGCCACATTGTTTGCATTGTCCCACGCAAATATGTCGGAAGCTCCAGCTGGGGCCAGAGGCACGCGCCAGAGTGCGACATTCGTGACGTCGCTCTCACGACCCAGTAAGCTCCCACCAAATGCCTGCCCGCCCGGCTGCCTGGCTTTGATTTATTGATTTTGGCCACGGCACACAGCATACGAAATGAGACAATATTTGCCGGCCCCACTGCTAACCCACATGTGGCAGACTTAGGCCACGGCTGCTCCTGCTCCTCACCGTCCGACTTCCATTAGCCTGCACCGCCTGCGTCTCGTTTAATAAGCTGCCGCATTTTAAATATATCAGCAGCTGCACAGACCCACAACTCCGCCCTCGGTTCGGGTGTGACTTCCATCGAAAGCAAATGGCGCAAGTTCAATTAAATCAAAGCCTGAGCATATTTCTTACCCGCTAGACAGTTCCGGCGCCAGACGCCGTCGTCTGCTGGCGGCAACGTCTGTAAGTAGAAATGTTAAGAAAATGGGAAGACAAATTAAATTACATTTAAAGCGCAAGAGAAAAAAAGAAGTATCAGAGCTTGGAACTGATGTGGTTAGTGTAAAGAAAAAATTTGACATTTTCCTAGCAATACGACTTGGCTGACACACTAAACTTGCATGCTGGTAAAATGGAGTGAGATTAGCCGGTCTCAAAATAGTTTGTTCCGCATCAAAAGTGGTTCAGGGTATTAAATAAATAGTTCCTTGATCTGCGAACTAGAAATTCGGTTCGAAAGATCGGATAAAGCGTAGTAGAGTTATGGGGAAACAACAATTATAATGGGTAGCTGTGGCCTTTTTTGCTTCTTTGTGTGGCTTCTAACTTAAATTGATCAGATATATACATACTTGGTGGTACAAAGTCGGCGCTTGGAGAACTTTTTTAATGCGAAATACTACAAGTTTTGTTCTTTGGGTTCCTTTATTTCGGAGCACCGTTCATAAAACCTTCAAAAATGTCCATTTCCTCACTTCCTGTCCTCAGGGTTTAATTGTCTACTGTTTAATCTACTTTATGGGTTACGATTTTTTTAATTTCTGGCAGTCTGTTTTTTTTTCTGTCCTAGTCTGCAATGTTTATCGAGCAAGCCATGAGGCAGTAACAAGGTAAGGCAAAGAGGGCATGCGTTCTTTTATCCTCTTGAATTACAAACTTTGCCCTGACTCATTCGCCATTGAAGCCTGCCTCACCTTGTTAATGCCTTCTTGTTTAATATTAGACTTAACTTTTTGTGTGCGTCCGATTTTGGGGCTAAAATGAGCGAAGAAAATGCTAAATTCCATAAGCTCCTGATGTTCTTTAAAAGACAAGTCAAATGTTGATATTATTAATATTTATTTTTATAAAATTTTTTTCAGAATGTGTATAGTAGAGAGCTGCACGAGTGATTCCGGCATCGTATTATTACAGGTAAAAAGTACTCATTTTTGAGTACAACCATGAGGAGTGGGTAATCATGTAATCGTTTGTATGAATACGTGTATTTTTGCTTACTACTCGTGAGTATTTTCTGAGTATTAGGCTGCCTTCACACTGTTCGACACATGAGACTTGATAGTCTAGTAGTCCTGCATTTTGTTAGGTTTTTAATTTGAATAGCTTGTCAAATTAATAGAATTTCATGGAGAAATGCAGGCATCGTAGCATCGTTTTACAAACTTAATCGTTCTGAGGCAAGAATTTTAATTATTATGCGAGGTTTGTTCAAAAAGTATCGCGAATTTTGTGTTTTTTTTTTAAGTATATATTTATTCATTATGTGAAGCTAGGGATCTCCATGGTAATAAAACCGCTTAATACCCAGTGAAATTGTCAACTAGTAACAAAAAATGCTGTCCTACACCTAGTTCAAATACAAGTAGAATTTATCTGGTAGCAAAATTGCTAAATTCGGGTGAGTTGGGCAACAACAAACATTAGCTTCGGAAGAAATGTTCGCTTAAAATCCTAATTTGACGAAGTTGTAATTGAATTGTATTTTAACTGTCATTAAACTGGTTGCAAATGACTGCCAGATGGGACAGTTCTCTCCCGCCGATCCCATCTGGCTTTAAACTGGTAGCAAATGGCTGCTGCCGGGGACAATTGTCACCTGCCTATGATATGCCTGTGTAAAATGGACGACTTTAATACATGGATTTGGATATTAAGTGCAACCATTTGCAAGTTTTTTAGCGACAGGTGCATTTCTGGTTGTAAACTATAATCTTTCCCTTTAGGTTGCTTAAGAAACTGCTTTTCCAGCTCTCAAATGATCACACTAGACAACATTACCATGATTATGCTTAGATCATAATGAATGTTTCAAACCACTTTCCGTGTCTGACAAATCAAAAAATCCCGGAAAAATATCAAATAGTAAGAAGGCCATATTAAAATTACTCCCAGTCAAGCCAGGATCAATGAAAAACGCAATTTGCAGATGGGGGATATCCATGGTAATAAAACCGCTAAATTTTTAAGAAACTGATTTTCAAAGCCACAAACGATCACACAAAACTACATTACCATGATTATGACAATAAAGATTTTATTTTATTAAATAAATCAAAAACAATTTATATAGTACAAGAAGAATCAGGAAGATTTGCTTGATGTTTGTAATACTTTGTATAATATAATAATATTCGTTCTGGAAAATTAGCTAACTTGTACATTTCCATTTGTACTTTAACTAAGCTTTCGGAATATTGGCTAGTTGCCTTATTTATATCCTTATATGCAGCGGAAATATCATCAGCCTCTACGTCTGAAGACGTAGTAGAATTTTGCCCTCAGTTCCGTCAATTGTTGAATATTCACCTTTTATAATTCATTGCATATTTATTAAAATTTTTAAATTTTGTCTAATACTCGCCTAATTTTATTTTATTCACTGTATCCATTGCGGTCATTGATCATGATAATTTGGGAAATTTCTTAGGACACGCAAACACGACACGCACAGAACGGCTTGAACAATAAAATGGTTTTTGAACAAACGGATGGGTTAAATACCATTAATAGCCATTGTACCCAAGCGAGTACAGAAAATTATGCGTTTTAAAACGTCCGTTACGCTAAGCTGATAAGGATTTTCGAAAAGTTCTTTGCGCCATTTTAGAAGACACACTTTGCTCAACAAACAAACGTTGACAGAACAGCGGAATCGAAAACTGACTTCGTGAGAGTTGCGAGATTTTTGCAGGCTGTGCGCCATTCGATGGAATTAAAAGACTGACTCATAAAAAATTGATTTTGTTTTTATTTAGTTAGTGAACAAAAAGAGTTGTATTTTCAAAATAATGACAAGTCGCACATTAAAAAACTACTTTTGGAAGCTTTTGGTGAGTCACAAAACGAGTGTACTGGCTTGGGTACAATGGCTAATAAGGTAATCATTTATTTACAGATCTTGCTGTGCATAAAAATGCCGTTTAAAAGCATAGGGACGTCAAATTTCTATGGCAAACGATTTGAAAAACTAGAGTGCTTTGGAGTTTGTGGAGTATTATCTTAATATTGTCCGTCATTACCTTCGAAATTACACGCAAACATCATCATTACATAAGAGATAAACTGGGTCCAGTGTACCAACTACTCCTGGAAATCATTATCCAAAAAGAATTATAAACCAATTGCGCTGTTGTCAATGCCATAATCGAATAAGATGAACTCGTTAACAATGCGACGTAGAACTGTGTGTAGAAATAGAGTGCTTACAACTTTTTCATACATCTAAAAATGAGTACAAATAAGCTTATACATTGTGCCATTGTACCCGCTTGAGTACAGCTCCAAAAACCAACTTAACAACAATTTTTTTGTACTTTCGCGAATTTTTTATTTTAGTTATGTTATTTACGTTAGAAAAAAACGAATGGAATAAAAAAAAATTGGTTTTAAATGGTCTTGGCTCTTAATGGGTTAAAACGAACGATAAAAACAAAACTCAGATAGCAAAGCCTATCGGGGGTGTCACAGAAATCTCTAGAGATTCTGACTTGGTTTGCAAATCGCTCGAAAAATCCGTCGGTGTCCCAGAACTTCAAGAGATTCCATTTTCTTATTTGAAAATCTAGTTAATCTAGTGCCAATAAAAGTTCCATCGCTAAAAACAGGGCTGCATCTCTCGCAAAAAATTTCCCTAATTTTAGTTATGTTAGATGTTCAAATGATATTTTTTGATTGTGATAAATATTTTATGATGCATTTTTAAATTATAGTTCAAATTTAATTCATATTCTTCATAAATAAAATTAAAATTTAAATATTTGTTGGCGCTAAACATAAGGTATAACTGGCCAGCCCTTAATGCGCTGGCTGCCAACCAGATGGCGCCACAATCGCTAAACGGCGCCTCTGATGTGGTTGGTTTAGATTAACATGAAAGACTGTTTTTCCGAATAATTATTAAAACGCAAATTTCAATGTTTAAGCTAATTAAATAATTTATTCTTTTTATACATATTTTTACAATAATTTTGTTTGCAGTTTCAAAATTAGTTTTGCTTGTCAAAATTGTTTGGGTGGTGAATTTTGCTAAGTCTCCTAACAAAACAAGAGAGATTTGAAACCAACCGAAAGAGATTTCTGTGACACCGAGAATTGGTTTCGGGTTAGAATTTGGTTGGAAGAGATTTCTGTGACACCTCCCTATATGACCAAATAAAACATTGACGAATAAATCAGACTATGCCACGATGCCACGTTGCCTAATTTTATGAAAAGTAATCATACTCATTTGTAAGCGTCGTGTATCCAATATTTTAAAATTTTTAGGAAACCTTTTAAGGATTATTTTAGAGCCGAACACTTTTCCAGATGCAGAAGATTTCGCTTAAAATTTTAGCATTTAAATTCGACTTGGCTAAGATTTCAAGACTCAACACACTTTGAGGCGGCTCCTTTAAAGTTCTTACCCACAATCGTGAGCTGAGACCTTTAGGTAAACTACATTCCCTTTGCTCTTCAATGATAAAAATGCGATTCAAATAAATTCTTGACAACCTTAGTGGCGAACAGAATATGCCCGTTCTTGCAGTCATTTCGTTCAAGCCCAACAAAGTGTGAGAAATTGTGAGAAATGAAAGCAGAAAGAAAGCCAAGACTGTGCATACAGGAAAAGAAACCCATGTGGGTGGGCGCTGAGATAAGTAAAAGAACAAAATTAAATTGGACATTTATCAAGAGATTCTTATTGATGCTCAAAGTGCCGGCAAAGGACAAATACAAATACACACAAGCGCCGGGGTGGCCAAGTCGAAGTCAAGTGGCCAATCATCGGCAAGAGGACAAATGCCGGCAATTATCGTTTTGAGTGAAAAGTTTTATTGCCGGGCGGCGGGAGAGGAAGAACGTTGATGGTATTCAAATGTTGCCAAAACAAACGGCTCGCCGACACGCGGGCATAAATTTAAGTCAAGCCTCAGAGTCCTTCGCCAGCGCCCCCAAAGGATCAGCCACTAATTACGGCTATTAGTGGAGCGGCCGAAACACCGAAAACAATTACAGCGCATTTAATCACCTGCTGAAAATGTAATTATGTTGCATACTTTTGGGCAGGCGCTTGTCTTCACACGCTCCTTTCGTTTGGCAGGACCCATAAAACAACACAGAAAACCCTCGAGGAGAGATTTGAAGTCTCAGGCAGCAACGTTTTAGAATTTATTGCATGAAATTAACTTTTGCAAAATAATTCACATAACTTCGGGGCGTGCCGAAGGGCCAGCCGAAGTGGCTTAATAAAATAATTTATGGTTCGGCAAAATGCCCATTTGGCGTCGATGGAGAGGGAGTTGGCATCCAGCTGAGACGCAGCGGTGGTTCTGCGTCTGGGTCCGTCTCTGTCTGTTGCCCAGTCAAGCGGACAAAACAAAGCAAATTAATTGCAAGTCAAAGCGAACCTTTGACTCGACTAACAGAGCGCACCTTTACACACAGACACACAAATGTTATGGCAATTCGTTTATCAATATCCTTTTAAGTAGGTCCGGGCCAAAGTCTAATCAAATGCGACAGCAGCTGCCTTTGCCTTCCCCTTGGGCCTTTCACTTTTCGCAGGCTGTGCCCGTTGATGCGTGGCTAATATGCCACTGGGCATGGTCACGCCCCCTTTTGACCGGACAACTGCGTGACGGTTGGGGCGTGGCGTTGCGTTTCGTTTCGTTCGGTTTGCTTTGGTTGCGGCTCATCCAGCATTTTTACTCCACCCAAGTTGCTCATTGAAGCGTTGATCTGGCTGAATCAACAGCTGCCAAGCGTTTGACACGCAAATTTATAATGCTTTAGTGGCATTCTTATGCCAATGCTTATTATCAACACATTTCACATGTCATTAGCCAAGATGTATATGAAGAGAGAAAGAGTTTGAAACTGAGGCAGCTGCTAGACAGCAAATATTTAACTTTTATTTTAATTTTAAAAATGTTCTCTATGGAGTTTTAAGTTACTAAAAGTATAAATAATTATAGATTATGAAACTTGATAAGTTTATTAAGGGAATGGAACTATGAAATCATATATTTTATGAGCGCTTCTGTTCAAGAATATTCTGAATAATCTAAATTTTCAGCACCAGAGTAGGATTTACGATTCGCAAACTATTCTGAATTTTACTTTTATATCTTAAGCAAAGTTGTTGCTCTTGGCTTGGCCTACAAAACATTTTTTGTTGCAAATCAAAAAAATTACATCTTCATTCGCAAAATTACAAAAATTGCAAAAATTGTTTAACTTCCACTTGAATCCCATTACAAACTTACATAATTTATACACTACAAAGTTGTAGCTTACACCAAAAAAAGCCAACCCGTAGAACGAATCAACTTCATTTAAAAACTGTTTTATATAGCTAGAGGCCAAAAAACACATATTTTCGGCAAAAAAAAACTAAATTTCTTTAGTTATAATTTTAGTTTTGTTTTATCTTGCAATTTTATTGATTTTATACAAAAAAATCGCAATTTTTAACTTCAGCAAAGCTCTCTGCAACCAGAGCTTTGTCTTTTTATTGTAACTTGCTGCATCGTTTCTAGCGAGGTTGATAGTCGGGATGGTTGAGATGCCGACTCGTGCGTTTAAGTAGCAGCGCGAATTTCTGAGTTCGATTCTTAGGAACGGAAGATGAATTTAAAAAATGAAAACCAAAATAGAAACTCAGAAAGATAACTACTTACACATAAAATGTTAAGTTATTTTCAAAAATAAATAAGAAAAAAAATTAATATATTTTTTTTTCAGCGTTTATATTGCGCACACAAAATGTTCTTAAAACATGCCCAACCCGTTCATAAAGTGAGAACAAATGTAAGTGTTTATAATATGACACCCGCTGTTCACGGTTCAAGAAACTTTTGTCAACAAATGGGCTTGAATTCGGTAGACTTAGAGCGATTTTTTTCTGAGTGTGTCGTCTGTGAAGGGGGAGATGGAAATGCAATTGGCAAATGGTTCATAGGGTGTAGAACAATAAAGGCCTTGATCTTAAACTCTTAGAAAACATTGGATTTGTTAGACAAGACCCAAGCAACGCGTGAGTTTTTTGAGGTAGTAGAATATCTCTATATCTATAAAAGAGAGTGTACTAACCGATTTACTGATTCACTGACTGACTGGCTGACTGATTGCTCGAACGGAAAGAGATAGAAAGCTGAATTTTGGACAGGAGTTTTCATTAGTGGGATGTGATTGGGAGGTGGGCGGTATGTGGGTGGGATGTGGGTGTTAAGTCGGTTGGATTTGGGTGGGATGTGGGTGGGAAGTGTGTGAGATGTGGTTGGGTATTGGTTCTATACTGTTGATGGCGCAGCGAGCTATTTAGTCTATAAATATAAAATCTCGAGTCACGTTTTCCTTAGCAAACGCCTCCAAAACGGCTTGACCGAGCAGCAGGCTGCTCATCTGTGTCACTCTGTATTTTATTACTGTGAAAATTTTGTAAAATTACTAAAATATCGGAATATCGTTTTTCATCAATCGTTTCAATTTGGCCTATCTGTGTGTGGGTGTGTTACAGTAAACAATGCCAGCAACACGTAGGGGTGGTTATTTGGGCCGTCGAACGAGTGCAGGAGCACACATGCGAAATGTTACGGCAGCAAGAACATATCAACAATTACATGAAATAAATGAATGTACGCTTGTTAGAATGTCGCAACTGCGTTCTTCTCAATCATAAGTGGCTCTAGCTTTCCGAAGTCAACAACAACAACTGGAGCAGAGACAAGCGCGCCGGACAAACGTTAACACACGTTGAAGAATTGACCGGCGACGCCAACAAGTACATCGGGCATTTACATCTGGTTCGTTCCTTCGTTTCGCATTCGAGTATGAGTTAGATATCGAATATCATCCGAAAGTGCTGATTGGTGCTATGGGCAAAGAATGTCCCAATTGTCATGTGCAAGAAAAGTGAAACTACCAGAAATTGAGACGCCACCAAAACCATTGAACGGCTTGCTCATCGTCACTGATCCAGATTCTAACCTGTTTCTGAGGTCCATTTTTAGATTTATTTCAAGCTTTCAAAATCAAAGGCCAAGTGTACCATAAAGTAGGCTTATTGATGCCATGGAAGTGGGTGGGATGTGGGTGGGATTTGGGTGTGAAGTGGGTGGGATGTGCGCGGGAAGTGGGTGGAAGCGGGTGGTTAGTGGTTGGAAAGTGGGTGTGAAGTGGGTGGGAAGTGGGTGGGAAGTGGGTGGGAATTGGATGGGAAGTGGGTGGGAAGTGGAGGGCATCCCAGCAGACAAGTCGTAACGAGAAAAAGGCATACGATTTTTATATGCATAGACTAGAAACAATTTTTATGCCAGAACAACGTTTTTCGGGTCAGCTAGTTTATTTTATAGGGATTTATGACAACGCAGCTTTAGCCTTCTCCTTTTTTCTGGAAATCGTTCTCATATTGGGTTTTATAAGCGAGCAAAGTGAAGATAAGCAACTGATTTGGGATCAAGAACTTTCATTCTTGCCTTACTTTTGACATAGAACATTCTTGATCCAAGAATGAATTTAATTTTTTTTTTTTTTTTGGCACTTTGACACTTGAGTGGACTTGGATTAAATGCTTTATTGTTTACACCTAAATTATTCAATAAATGGCATATGCCATAAATTTTCTTGTACACTTTTTACGTATGACAACTTTGACAGTTTGCTTTCCTCCGTGTTGTGGTTAACTGTGCAAATGAAATGCTTTTGCTCTTACAACAAAAGCGTCAATGACATCCCACAAATGTGGCGTTTTGAGACCCATTTGAAAAATTAACAAAGGGCACAGGTGACAGCAAAACCAGCACCACCAAGCCAGGATTCCTGCTGGATGCATCCCCGCTCTTGAGCTGACAGTGCAACATGTGCGGATGTCACAGACAATTCCGCTAAAAGCTTTGTGCCGTGGACAGTTGCGACTGCCAACTGCGACTCAAATTAAACGCTGCACACTTGAAAACTGCTCGAGGAGATGTGAGTTTTATCTGTGCCTTGCCGGAGTCGCAGCGAAAGCGGCTAAGCATCATAACTCACGCCAGGCAGACGACCGGTCTTGTCACTCAAGAAGCGTGAAAAACCTGCCAAGATGCCGAGGAGTCATCTCTGAAGTAATGTAGCCCGCATTATGCAGATGTCCCCGAGCGGCGGCAGCAGCTGGAGCAGCCGCTGCCGTTGCATGCACTTAACATGTTGTACCACAAAATCGTCAGCCATATGCCGCGCATATTAATTTGATGGCACTCATATTTATGCCAAAGCAAAGGCAAAGCGCTTGCTGCTGTTGCGACATTTTTTTGACAAGTTGCAGTCAGTGTGGCAGTCGGAATCGCAGTGGCGCATTTGCAATGCGAGTAGGAGCAGCAGCAGCTGCTGAAGCTGGCGCTGCTTTGCATATGGTTGGAGGGGACAAGTGCAGAAAAAGCTGCCAAGTTGGCAATAGACAAGCAGGCCAAGGCATAGCCAGACGGGGCTAAGCAAAGCGAAGTCAGCGTCTGCCCCCGCTGCGATTTTTCCTGCATTTTTCCAGCATTCTTTTACGTTTTTTTTTTTGTTGTCGCATTCCAGTTTAATTATTTCAGCAATGCAGCTGCCGCTCTCGCTCCCACTGCCCCTGTTGCTGTTGGTAACGACATCAAATTTACATACGCAATTTCATTGTTGCCGGCGGATCTGGCCGTTGTCGTTCTTCTAGTCCGGCACTCTTGTCGCTGTCTGTGCCACCGCATAACGCATTTTGTATTCAAATTTTTTCGCTGCAGTCGAAACATTACAAATTCCATTCGCAGTTGGCTCCACCGTTGTTTCTGTGCAGTTTCCTTAACATGGCACCCCCTGCCCCCTGGCCCCTGACTAACATGTGCTCTCACAATAATCAGCTGCAGGCGAATGTAGCGTCGATTTTCTGTTATGACTTCAGCATGAGGTACAGTAAACAGGATTTA
Organism: Lordiphosa stackelbergi; assembly: GCA_018904235.1. NCBI lineage: Eukaryota > Metazoa > Arthropoda > Insecta > Diptera > Drosophilidae > Lordiphosa > Lordiphosa stackelbergi. The sequence goes on along the minus strand of JAEIFU010000220.1, from coordinate 35,393 downwards.
AATATGCTATTCAGATATATATGTACAGAAGTTGAAGGGCATTAGGAAGTCGAGTGCCATGGCGAACTTGTCATGCAAATAAGAAGAATCTTTGCTTTATTATGCAGGTTTCGCTCGAGTACTCGAGTAGTACTTCTGCCCCTCCGCGCCATGTCACTGCACGCCTGAGCAGCAAATCTGGGGATAGTGTCAACAGCTTTTAGGCCTCTTTGCGTGTTAAATGTAGCACAATAATGAGGCACAAGGTATTTGCATTTCTTTTGCCAAACCAAATGCAATAAACTCTCGAAACGAAAGCAAATAAAAAGTAATCAGAATTTCAGATTCGGCCGGAGCCAAAAGGAATTAAAAAGTGTGCTAAATAATTCATTCTCGAATTAAAATATAAATCACTTTCACACCATTTTGTCGGCCGACGGCAAACAGTGGGGCAAACATCAAAATGAACCACAAAAGGTAGCTTAAGACTTTGTACACTAAGGAAAAAGGAGAAAGAAAACACAAGAAATGGTAAGGGCATAGTTGACTCAAAGCTTTTTAAATTTTTCTTAAATAATTAGATCAAGATGCATTTGAAATGAAAAGAGAACCAATCTTCAAAATAATGTTGGAAACTTAAGTTATAAATGAAAACGTATATTTCCAGAGGAAAAATCACGGCCTTGCGAATTAATTCGTTCTTATTTTGAGATTTAAGGGCGAAAGGAATGGCGATGTATTCCTTAATGGAGAAACTTAGCAAAATGGAAGATTATGGCGTTCAAAAATCCGGGGTTCAGAAGTTTCGGATTAAAATTTCATTCTTAGATCAAGAAATTCGGTCTTGGGACCTTTTCATTTTTACTACTGACATCGCAGTTTCTAAATACATACAAGTTGGAAATTCTATGTTTATACCCATTACTCGTAGAGTAAAAAGGGTATATACTAAAGTCGTGTAACAGTCAGAAGGAATCATTTCCGACCATAGAAAGTATATATATTCTTGATCAGCATCAACAGCCGAGTCGATATAACCATGCCCGTTCGTTTGTCTGTCCGTATGATTTGCCGAAGAAATGCCAAATATCGGGTGAACCATAGTCGAGTTATAAGGAAATCAGACAATTAAGATGGGTAGCATTGGTAGCAAAGGCGATGGGCAGCAATTCACACACTTAATGGTCTTTGTTTTACCACTTTTTGTGGCTTCTGACTGAAATTGATTAGATATTTACAAACTTTGGGGTACGGAGTATATTGTAGTCGGGCTTCAACGACTTTCTTTTTTGTTAAGCCTGGATTAATCCGCTGATTTAGCTAAACCAGCTGTTGGTGAAAACCATCTCGCTGAGTTGATAAGAAACATGTCAAAATCAGAGCGGGGTTCCGCATGAAGCATGGACCTTCTAGTCAGATACTGCCGACATAACAGTGGAAACCAAAATTATTTTGAGTGACCTTTTGGGCTACCATGGTTGATTCGCTAAACTCAAGACACCGCTCCGTGGAGACCGTTTTAAATCGATAATAAAAAATAGAGCCCGATACGAAGAAGGAATTGAAGCCTATACCGGAAGAAGACTGCAGAATATTTTAAAATTGTAAAAAACCCTAGCACAAGTGTAATGCAGCCGGGAGAGACTACTTTTAGGGAAATGAAATATATTTTTAAAATTATATATAAAGATTTTTTGATTTATTTACAAATTCCCTGCATTATTCCACATATAAGTATAGCAATCCTCATTATTTTTAGATCCTGATTCCCATTAATTATCAAGTTAACGATAGTCTATGTATAAGCAGTGCAGTAAAAATAGACTATACGCAAGAACGGCTGCAACCGTGAGTGCGCAACACTTCACTTCAGTTCGTGTGGAACCTCACTTCAAAGATATTCTGATAGCCTCTTAGTGTTCGGCTGAAACTTGCTTTCCTCTAGAAGTGAACAGCGCAGAATAGTAGAAATTTTGCCGTAATATACGATTTTTACAAAATATATATTTTGTATATAATAATTGCAAATTTTGGTTATATAAAAATCAATATTTTCAATGATTATGGTACCTTTTTGTCAAATGTTATGACTTCAAAACAAGTCTACGCCAACTACTTAAAAATTCAACATGAAGTCAAGGGCAACAGTACGTATGAGTGATAAATTTTGAATCCAAGTCTCAGAACCTAAAACTAATTTTTCTCAAAAATTTTTTTGGTTATGCCTTTTTTAAACGACGAAAACGCATCGTTTAAGAAGGTATCAGTATGGCGTTACAGTTTTACTGAGTGCTTAGTACCCCTTTTCATATTTTAAATTCAATCCCTTTAATTCTAACATGTATTTTTTTGAATCCATGAATCCAAATATTTTTGACCTTATAACAAAAACATTTGCAGCTAACTATTCTACTTGTTAGATGAATACAAACTAGATGAAAGGGAATCTTAAGTGGAAATATAAAATAATCAAGAAGTGACAAATATAAATCAGTGAACGACTTCATTGCTGCTTTTTAAGGAATTTAAGTATTGCCTTTAACTTTAAATGTGGCCGTCTGTGGCTCAGTGGTTAGTGTGCTGGACTGCTGGGCGGGAGGTCGTGGGTTCGATCCCGCCTCTGAACATCTAATGATAAAAGTTTTTTTCTTTCTTTAGAAACTAGCCTTTACACATACGGTCACCTTCACCTAGCTATTGGCGCCTGCTGTGAAGTAACTAGCCATACAAAAGCAATTTCTCAAACTTTGCCGTTCGGATCCGGCGTTAAACTGTAGGTCCCTTTCTCTTGTGCGAAAAATTTAAAGCACACACGCCAAGAGATTGAGAGAAGCTTGGCTTGGCCACGTTGGAGGAGCTGTATAGCCAATTTTACCTTTACCTTAACTTTAAATGTTTTGAGTGAACTATTACAATTCCCGATTTTTTGGCATTAAGTGCTGCAGAGCTAAGAATTGGTATTTGTGATAGTTAGAGAATGCATTACGGAAAAAAAATTGAATGATTCAGGCTTTTCGCATACATACTGTAATTTTGATTTTTTGAACTCCCCTACAAATCTAAATATATAAAAGTGAATGTTTGTCTTTTTGTCCCTTATGCCTGCCTTAAATGATCATCCGATTGAAATGAAACTGTGGAGGTGCTTGCCCTGGAAAACTTCCAAGTTTACGGAAATGAGCAGGAAATGGTAACAAATCGCGAAATTTGCAAAATGTTCAATTGCGATGAAACTTTGGGGCATGGCCTCTGTACGCAGATAATTTATTACCTGGAGTTGAACATAGGCTATATAACTTTTATTTAAATGCTCCCAAAAATCGCGAAATTTTCAAAAGATCTCATGGTAAAAAAAATCGAGAAATTTTCAACTTATAGGACCCAAAGTTATTATAAAGAATGGATAAATGTCAATTGAAGACGCACATGTAAGAAGTGTAGACCAAAACCCGTGTAACTAGCCAAATTTTAGTTTGAGTATTTACGAAAGCGCTGACGTTGGTAAATAAGAGATTTAGATTAACAGTCCAAAATATATTACGAAATATGCAAATTAGGGTCCAAGAAATAGCGAAATTTGCAAAGATCAAACGGGTAGACCAAACTGTCCAAAAATCGCATAATTTAAAAAATTGTATAACTCAGATTACCATAATTTTGATATATAGAACTTGTATTGTAAACTGAAAGGCACAAAAAATAGCGAAATTGTCAAAATTTTATGAGTTTTGGGCATCATGAAGATTTGATAGGTAGCAAATGCAATCCAACTGTCAAAAAAGACGGGAAGAAAGGCAATGAGGAGGTGTCGGTCAATCGGTGTAAAAAATCGCGAAATTTGCCAAAAATCCAAAAAGGGTTTAGATTGTCGTCGTGAAGATGGATAAATAGATGGTTAAATGTGAAGTGAAGAACGTACTTTAGGCCGTCTGTCAATTTTATGTTTTTAATTTCTGTATGCTGCCGGTGTAATCGCGTACACAAATGATCACATATACATGCTTAAGTCTAGGTATAAAAACATAGCAGCGTGGCGTTGCCAGCTAGTTACGTTAACACATTGCTTACATACTACAGTACCAAGAATTCTCAAAATTTGCAAAATTATATAATCGGGGGTGCCACAGAAATCTCTAGAGATTTCGCCGACGGTTATTAGAAAATCTAGTTAAAACACCAGATGTTCCAATTGAAGTTCCATCCCTCCAAAAAGGGCTGAGTCTCTCGCCAAAAAATTTCCCTCTTTTTAGTTATGGGTTGATTTGATGTTTAACTGAAATGTTTTGATTGTGTTATATGTTTTATGATTAATTTTTAAATAATAATTCAAATTTAAGTCATATTCTCCATAAATATAATGCAAAATTTAAAAATTTGTTGGCGCCAAACATGAGGTATAACTTGCAGCCCTTAATCCGCTGCCTTTCAAGTAGATGGCGCCACCATCGACACAGGGCGCTAGTGCGAAAAGAGCTTTGCTAAATCTCCTAACCAAACACGGGAGGTTTGAAACCAACCAATAGAAATTTCTGTGTCACCTAAGAATTGGAATTCGGTTGGAATTTGGTTGGAAGAGGTTTCTGTGGCACCCCCGAATGAGTTTAAATTATCTAAAACGGGTAAACAGACGGATGAAAAATCGCGAATTCTGCTAGATGAGGATTTATTGTCTGCTAAACCGGAAGCCAAATTTCTCTTAAAGCATTGTCCTGCCTCATTATATGGTAGCTTAGGACGACCCATTTCTTTAACTAAGTGTGTTTCCTCATGGAATAGAATGTCTATTAATAAATGTTCGGATGCTACGTCTACATTTTTTTAGCTTCATCTTAGAATATTTTTCTATGCAGCTTATTTTTAAGTTAATTTCATCCTTTTTCGCATTGCTGAGCTTGTAATCACTTCGTTGCTCAAAAACACAGCGTTTAATAGCGGAACCAAAAAGGAGTGTAAGCTTCATGTAATATACATTTTAAAGTTAAATTTTGACATACATTACAGTTGATTTCAATGAATTGCAAATTAATTCTACTCTATAGAAGGCTCTATTGTTTACCAATTAATACCCTTCAAATTTTAACTAGGTTTACAATCTTTACTAGGTTACAAATTTTGATGAAATATTGACTAAAAGGGCCAACTTAGGAGACTTTTCGGCTATCAAATCATGCTTCCTTACGGAACCATAGTTTTAGTTTTAAGTTGTGCAAAATTTGTAATCATGGCTCCTTCGAGAAATTTTTATGAAAATTTGGGCAAATTATTTGCCTGTGGGACCATAGCTTAAGTTTAAGATTTTCTAATAGAAGCACACAAAATATAAAAGAACAAAACTTCCCGATCCGGGTCTGATCGAAAAGCTGGAAAGACTAACCACCCATTGCTAGTTAGTTAAAGTCTTTTTTTTGAAACCAAGGCTCTTGGGCAGTCCGTATTGGATTGGATGGCGGTCCTTTATGATGCGAATATCGCTGCTAGTCTTTTAGCTACCCTACTCGTCAGTATTGAATTTATCAGCGCTGAACTCAGACCTTTAAAGTACAAATTGCTTCAGTTCATGACTGATTTTAGTGCTACTCATGAATCTCACACATGAGCTCAGTTCTAAAGTCCATGCCGAAAAGAATCAACGATCCTGAAGTAGGCACTGTTGATTGAAATCAGGGGTCCAAAATGAACTGTTACCTGCAGTGCCAAAATGTGAATGTGTTTTTTGCCGGCCCCTAATTGAACCCTTCCAAATCAAGGGTGGTGCAACTTTGATACTGATTCAAGGGTAGGGTTTAACCTATTTTCCACTACTTCATCGTGTCGCTGATGTTTGGCCAAATTGTTCTCTCGTTACACCTTTTATATTGTTATCTTTTCTTTTTCGAGAATTTGTGTTAAGAAAGTTTGTTTTTGGCCACCTGTTTGCGTCCAACTGTCCACTGTGCCACATAGGGCCAGCATTTACAGCTTGGTCCTTTTTTTTTCTGCGCCCGGACACTTGTTTATTTTATTACTTTTTTCGACGATGCGATGCAAATGAGCGACCCGGCCAAAACGAAAATCTTTTTAATATAAAACTGAATTACTTTTAGCAGCGATTTCCGAGTGCCTTCCCCGGCCGAGCCATTAAAATTGACGAACTGTAAAGCGGCCGCCTCACGCCCCTCCAATGGTGTTAAAAGAACGACGGGGGCTGGCGGCCAAGTCCATAACTGCCTCGGCAGGACGCCGTCGTCGCCTTGGGTTATTAGGCAGCTTATTATCGTTCACATCAGTGTGGCCAGGGTATCATCATTATCGAGTGCTTTGTGGCTGGCTAGCAAAAGTAATTTCAGTGTCCTGCATGTTTTTTAATAGGATTGTTTGGTGGGGAATTACCTGGAGCCCGCAGCGGAGGGACCACATGAGGCGGAAGGAGCTGCGGAAATGAAAACGGCAGTGGGTACTTTTAATTTCTCAAAATGGCAACTTGCTGACATCCGTTGCGCCTTCGATTCACTGGTTTCAAAAGGTAGAGCAACAGCCCAGGACTGCTGCTGTACACAAGAATTATGGAGACTTGTTGCAAAAGTTCAGATCGCTGGAAATAATTCAGAGAATGTCGAAGGTGGGCCACTGCAGCTGCCTTGTCGTGTGTGTTGGTGAAATATGCATTTTTTTTGCTTATCTTCGCGCTGGCAGCCGCCACAGTGTAAGTAGAACGTGCCACAAGGGTGAATATCACGTATACGCAATGTTGTGCCTTGTTGGTTTAGGTTTCACTGCAAATTAGCTGCTGCTGCTGCTGATGCTGCAGTGTGTGATAATTTACTCATTTCATGTATTATTAGCTGTCAACCATGGAGTGGGGGAGGGACGAGGCGGAAGGGAATACAATAAATTGCATGTGTCGTTCGCCATGTTGCTGCTGGGCAAGACATCTCCTTCGTCTTCCATTCGTTTCTTGTTTTATTTTGCCCTTCATATTTATGTTTTATGTTCTCTTCTTCTCTCTTGCGTGCCGTATTTATCATGGCTCACTTTTGTGGCGTCTGCGCCTCGTTGAGTTGAGTTTTTGGACATTGCAAATTTACGCTATCTAATGGTGGCCGCTGCACAAGCTAGAAAAAAAAAAGACGGAAACGAGACAATGCTGCCTCTGCTGCACTTGAGCTTTTGCCTGTGGCCTCTCACATGGACACTGGCTGCGCTTTTGCAGCAGTTTTCGGTGGCGCTTCCCGGAGAACCCCGGCTGTGACCCAAATTTTTACCAAATTGGATAAATTTTTCGCATTTCTGCTTTGCCCCCTTTTTTTGTGTGCAGCGTTGCGATGCCGGCGACTGCTATCCTGTTCTTGTAGTTGTTGCTGCTGCTGCTGCTGCTTTGCCACGTCTCTGCGCTTGGCTTTGTTGTTGCAATTTCTCGCCACATTTGATTTATCTCGCTTTATATACCAGCGGCGCAACTGTATGCACATATGTATGTGTGTGCCCAGGAGTTGTTGTTGTTCCTCGGCTCCTTCTCTTGCGCGAAGTGACTCACCGCAGTTGGTTGTGACTGCTCGACTTCTTCTGCTTGTTTTGCCACTTGTATCTCCAGAATTGAATCTAGCCCCAGCATCCTGTGCTCTGCCAGCTTTGTCGTCTCGCTGTCCGCAGCGCTTTTTATTTGCAGTTTCTGTAGTCCGTTGATTTTTTTTTGCCTTTTCTCCCTATTTTTTTTTTTGGTTATTTTGACTACGTGTTAGGCATAGTAGTTGCTGGGGTCCGTCGCCCCAAGCTTTTAATCATGATTTACGAGCTTTACCCACCGAGCGACTGACAAGAGGTAAATATAAATGGAATTTTAAAATGTGATCTGATTTAATTATGCACAGCAAAGTCAAGACGGGGGTGACAAAAGCGGTTCATTTGCTGGGTGGACGGCAGACAATGAATCGAAAAGAAAACGAGGAAAACATTCTCAAATGTGATAAGAAGAACACCCTTGCCGTTAGTATTTGTGATTAATTTGAATTTTTGTCCTTCGGAGCAAGGAGAGAAATTAAAAGGTTTTAAACCCAAATTGTTCAAAAACATTTATGTGTTTATTTTGTTGAAATCAAATTCAATTGAGGCCTTAGAGTGTAAGACGTTCAAATATCCAACTGGACAGATTCACAAATGTTTACATATACTCAGCTCCATGGTGGTGTGAAAAGTGTGAGAATTCTTGTTTAGATTAGAAAATTTTTCATTATTCTAGAGCGCTGTTTAGCCTGTTTTGATTCAGCAAACTTAAATCATTGGTTAGGATTATGATCTCGTTTTTGCAGCTAACTTAAACCTGCCTTCGCTTCAGACTTAAACACAAAAGTCCCCTTAGTCCAACATTAGCAATTTCTAAAAAAAATAAATAAAATAAACTGTAACTTTTTGCATTTCATTTCGAAATTAAACATAATCTCAAATTCTTAGCGATAATGTTGAAAATGTATAAATTGAGAGCAACTCCATACTACTGCCTATTTACTTGCCAGCTACCAAGAAGACCAAAAACCCAAGGCCAACTCCAAAAAGAACAGTTCGTTAGGCAGTACTGGCCATAAGCCAATACAGTTCACGGCCAACAATGAGCCTCGTGTTGTAGAAGTGGGGTTGCCGGATAAGATTATTGAGATTATAACGCGATTTTACATCTTCTAAAAAGAGCTTTTTGAAATACAACATCTATCTAGAAGAAGATAAATCAGCTAAATCTCTGCACACTGAGCACATTTTAGAGGAACGCATGGAATGAGATGATGATGTAAAATTGAAATTAACACTGCCGACATCTAACATTTTACATCTGTCAGTCAATGTCTCAGAAATGAGTTGTATCAAAAATTACACAAAAAACATTGTTCGATTCAATTCAACACTAGTGACGCCATCTCTTAAAAATCCATTGAAACTTTTTTGTACAGGTAATAAATTATATCAGGGCTGCAAACCTTGGAAGATCGAGGTCCACTCCGGGGTTCAACCCCCAAACTTTTGGGTTCGGGTTCGGAGCGGATTCTAAAGGTCGCTGAGTAATGAGTATTAGAGAAAAAATGTACGCTGCTTAATTTTGAGTGGTGTTAAGGGAAAGTCCGTACTGACATTCTTATTGTCCGCATAGGAAATCACAGTGGTTAGAGCGAGCCAGAAATACTTCCAAATGCACTCAGAGAGTGTAAGTGAGAGCAAACAGCTGACTAATTTCTGACGGAAACGTAGTCGACTGCGCAACCGGTCAAACCATATATTCTAAATTTATGTTTGTTCTCCACAAAGGAGTATGGCGACTGTACAGCTTTCAAGAATCTCGCGGTTTTATCATCAGCAGGCTTTGCCTATCTTCTCCAAGTTGATAGAGACCATCTCATGCCAGCATTGCTATGACCGTTTGGAAGCTCCAAAGGTAGCACAAATGTAAAACAGACAACACCAAATTGACAGAAGTCTATATGTATGTGTCGGTCTTTTCTGTATTAGTGGGGCAAATTCTCTCCCCCTCAGTTAACGACTGTATAAATTAATCATTAGTGTGTCTTCCAGCAATCATTCATTATTACTGACTCTATAGCTGAATAAAACAGCTAAATGAGTAGAAAGTGCGCTTGACTTACTATTGCAGGAACAGATAATACAACAATTTCTTTACAATGATAGTTTTTCCAAAACTTTGTATATAATAGTTTTTCATCAGAAGAAAAACATGGTAAAGGATTATTAATTCTTCAATTAGTTCCTTTTGAACATTATAAAATAAAGCAAAATATTTCATTGAAAGCCGTTTTTTATTCCAAGGCTTAAAAATTGTGGGAAATGGCAAACTTGACATTTGTAGCAGTTGGAAAAAAATGTAACAGAACATCTATTTTGAACCGAACCCTTTTCAACTATTTTTTGCTCCGGTTCAGGCGGTTCGGAAGAAAATTCGGGAGAGTCTATGACTCCGAAGTGGTTCAACTCCGAACCCGTTTGCAGCCCTTAATTATATTAAAATAAATATATACATATATATTATGTGTAAATTAGAAATTAGCTTAAATTATATTTTGGTAACCATGCTGTTAATTATATTATAAAAAAAAATATGCATAAGCCCATTCAATCAGCTGTTGATTAAATCGTTTCCGAAAATGAGTTCGAAAAGTAAAAACGTAATCAGATCGATCGGAATTGAGAATAGCTAATCATAAATCGTTGTTCTTTTTGAAAAAGTTCGGAATTCGAATCAGTTCTGTATGCTAATTTAGATTAGAACATAAAAAATTTCAATATTATTTCCCCGTATATATAGGGAGAGTGGGGGTTGGAGATCATATGTTTTGTTTTCGAGACATAACTTCGTCAAAAATCAAAATTCTTTTCGCTATATTCCGCATTTTAGGTAAAGGGATGCTCAAAACCTTCCTCTCCACTATTTTAAAAAAAATAAAATTTTGGGTTTTTTCATTTCTAATGAAAAAATTAATTTTGGACATTGAAAATTTGGGGGTTGTGACACTCTAAAAGTTTAAATTTCATCATTCAGCCATTATTCCTTATAAATAAAAGAATGAACAGATTTTCTCTTCTACAATTAAAAATATCCACTTTCTCTCCTCCCCCTTAAGTAGAAGAGTTGATTGCGCGGCATGTAATTGTTTTCTTTTATATACGAGCACTTTTCCACTTAAAAAAGATATTATTTCTATCAAAAAGGCACTTGACCAAGATATTGCCCTCATAGTTTCATTTGTCATTACGAAAAAAAAAAATTTTGTATAATATTCAAAAATCAAAAAATGAAGAAAAAAATTCTTTTTTAAAAAAAATAAAAGTCCAGTTCAGAGGGACTTAAAGAAGGTGTAGACTGATAGGTTTGCTTGCCAAAAGTTAAGGTAATAAGAGGAGACACATGACATAAACAAAAGTTGTAAATATATTTTTTTTTTGCCAGTCTTCGAGTGGCTCCCACAACCCCCACTGGCTCAGGACCCCCCATTCTCCCCTACTTTCAATAGCACCACTTTCTGGAGAATTATATAAGATTTTATCATTCGAATATCTGCTTCCTCTAAGTTTCACTTATTTTTTCCGTCCGTTTGCTTTGTATACGTTATTTGAACACACCAATAAAACTTGTTAATATTGTTGTAATAACAATAGCATAAATGTGCCTGATAGTTCACTTCACCCGCCCGAAAACATTTTAGCTTGGTATAAAGAACAACAAATGATTTTTTTTTCCAATATAGAGCTGTACATTTTTCCATCTTCCACTACAAGACTTTTTAATGTTGCTTCCATATACGTGAGACTGTTGTCATATGGGACATTCCATATTAACTGGTCACCCAATTTTTTTTTTATTTCCAAAAAATTATTAATGGCTATTATTATGAAGTACTTTTTACATAAACCGTCAATAGTTCTTAAGATAAACCGGAACTCATAAAATTTTAAAAATCATAACTTTTGAACGGTGTATTGGATTTAATCGAACCAAAGACGGTTTTTTGTTATTTGATAAAAATGTGAGGCTGCAACCACAGCCATCGGAAGTATTTTTTTCTTCAAAAAAATAAATCAGTATTTTGTATTTTTCTCCGCGAGGCCAATCTGAATTTGATCCGAATATTTCATACACATTTCACAATTTATTTCAAGATGGAAGACAGGAAAAAATAATTTTTTTCTGTAGATTAAATTTGATTGTTTTTTCCAATATTATTATAAAAAATATTAACAATTAATCAAATTTCTGTTAAATTTTGTTCACCGAGCTATAAAACTTTTTATTTCCCATGTAAATAATCCAAATTCTGACCAAAGAAAACATACAAAAGAAGAAAAACTCAAAAAATTCAACTTTTGCTGATGCATGAATTCGTCGATCTACTTTGTGAACGATTGAAAGAATTGAAGACTCATAATTTTATATCTTTCTTAAGTATTTACATAAGAAAGTTAAAGAAGAGCATCAAAGAAGAAGTGTTTTTAATTATAGAAATACTGTATCGAAACGAATTTACGTTGGGGCTTAAAGAACAGTCTGCTTTAGTGAAACAGAGGGAGGAAAATTTGGATGAAGGCGAGTTGCTGGTTCACTGTGATTTCTCTGAAAATTACGTGTTTGTGGCTCAAGAACGATCAGTGCACAGTCCATCCAGTGGTCTATTATTGTCGTGAGCAAAATGAGATCCTGCATAAGAGTTTGGTCCTTCTGTCCGATAGTCTTGTTCATGATACGGCTGCTTTTAATTTAGTACAGAAGACTATAGCGGAACACGTGAAAAAAAAATGCAATGGCGTTAAATAAATCATCTATGTCACAGACGGGGCGGCACAACATTGTAAAAATCGTTTCCTAATGGCGAATCTTTAAAATCACGAACGTGATTTCGGCTTGAAAGCTGAGGCACGTTATTTGCAACTGCCTACGGTAAAGGAGCTCGTGATGGAGTGGGCGCCATTTTTAAAAGAGAAGCCAGACGTTGAAGCCTCTAAATCACCCATGGTGAACCTATCCTTACTCCAGATGCTTCGTTTCGATGGTCAAAAAATCATTTTAAAGGGATTGATGTATTTTTCTATACGAAAGCGGAGCACGAGACTGAGAAAGCAGAGTTGAAGACTAGATTTGACAGTGCTAAGCCCATTCCAGGCATCCAGAAGCAGCATTGTTTTTTTTGCCGGATTGGATAATCGATTGCTAATCAAGCGTTATTCTGCAGCAATTAATGTTGAAGTTTTTCCCAAGAAAAAGCAGCGGACGCAACGAAAGCCTCGTCTAAACTTTTGAACTTTGACTAACCAATTGTAATAGAAAAACATTGAATTTTTCTTCTTTTGTTTGTTTTTCTTTGGTCAGAATTGGGATTATTTACATGGATAATAAAAGTTTTATAGCTCGGTGTACAAAAAACAGATATTTCATTAATTGTTAATTTTTTACGACATAATATTTGAAAAAACAGTCAAACCGAAAAAAATTTAATCTAAAAAAAAAAATATTTCCCCGCTCTCAGGCTGTCTCCCATCTTGAAATAAATTGTGAAATGTACAGAAAAATATGCTCTTTCTGAGAAAAAATATTTGGATCAAATACAGATTGGCCCTCGCGGAGAAAAAATACAAAATACTGATTTTTTTGAAGGAAAAAAATACTTCCGATACTTCAAAAGGTTCACGGGAAAATAACAAAAAACCGTCTTTGGTTCGATTAAATCCGATACACCGTTCAAAAGTTATGATTTTTTTTTTTGAAATTTTAAGTGTTTCCAGTTTATCTTAAGAACTATTGACGGTGGGGAAAACTTTTTTTTGGGTATTTTCATATATGTATAGTACTTCAAAATAATCGGCCCTGTTCCGAATTCCGAGTCGGTTTTCGTGTAAACGTTTGTAAGTGGAATACAAATTGAACAATGTTACATGGAAATTGACAATGAGATCTATTGTTACTAGATCCGGTTTGAAGAAAATTGGAATTTCTTAAGCAATTGAAACCGACTGCTCAATGTCAAGTGGAATCAATTCGTCAAAAAGAAACTACCCGATCTAGTAACCACAGACATTCCTTGCACCTTCCATTTTGATTTGTAAATTTTAAATAAGAAAAGACAACGTTTACACGAAAACCGACTCGGAATTCGGAACAGGGCCGATAAGCCATTAATAATTTTTTGGAAATAAAAAAAAATGGGGTGGCCGAGTTGATATGGAATGTCCCAAATATGTTCACAATTCTTATTTATTATACTCAGTATGAACAGATTGTCATATAACTAGCATATCAAAATGTGGCAACCAGCCAGTGTGTGTGTGAAGTATTTTTTATTTTAGACTTAAGACTTTAACAGGGCTAGTGAGTGAACACCCTTATTAAATATCGCATCATTTCTATCAAACGAATTTTATGACAGAGAGAGAGTGCAACTCAATTAAATAACAAATATTAAAGAGAGAACGGTTTTTTCATGAAAGCTTAACGTTTATAAGCATTGAAAGCTTCTTACCTTAACTGCTCTGAATGATTCTTATTCATTTGATTTTCTTTGTTTTTATTTAATCCTTCTTTGGTTTACACATTGATTAAAGTGTAGTTTACCATAAAACCAGTTTGTTTGGACTGTTTATAATGGTGAAATGAGTATTCTCTAATCTCCTTCTATTTAAAAGTATATTCTGTTATCTGATTAGCCTCCTCGATAAGACTAATGATATTGTCAGCCAATTCCTGGGTTGAGGCGCAAACACAATCTGGTTTCATCACATTAAACTTGCCTCCTTTGGTGTGGCATATAATGCCACCAGCTTCAGTTAGTATAACAGCTCCAGCCGCTAAATCCCAGGGTTGTAAATCATCAACATGATAGGCATCACATTGACCGGTGGCCACATAGCAAAGGGTTAAAGCAGCGCTACCAAAACAACGGGTTCTAGAACAAAGAGAATAAAGAATTTCTTTGTTTTTACTTAGGGTTCAAAACTTACCCCGTGGCTTGGGATCCCAGTTTATACAAACGTTTTATATTCTTATCTCTCACTCTTGGTGCATGTATCAAAGAGATCTCATAGGCCACCACAGCTTGACTAATCTACAAGAGAAGGAAAGAAAGAAAGAGTATAACTTGGGCTCGCCACTGCACGAAATATGGTTCCTTACCTTCGTCGCCTTGGAAGTCTTAATACGCTGACCATTCAAATAGGCACCATGACCCTTCCGGGCTGAATATAATTCATTTGCCGGGGGATTGTATATGATACCCACCACCAGTTCTTTGTTAACAGCCAAGCCCACCGAAATGCAACAGTGTGGAATTCTATGTATGAAATTTGTGGTACCATCAATGGGATCTATTATCCAAGTGGGAGCATCTGTGAGTTCCGCTTTGCGTTTCGAAGCAGCCGACTCTTCTTCGCCTATGATTAGGGATTCGGGGAAGGCTTTAAGTAAACCCTCTGTAAGCATATCCTCAATTTGCTTGTCATACACGGTGACCAGGTCATAAAAATCTGCTTTGACCTGATAATCGGTTTTGTCCTTCCCAAAACCCTCCTGCATTACTGGTCCGCATTTCTTTACCAAATCAAGGGCCACTTCGTAATATTCCTTGAGTTTGGATTCACTGAGAATTGTTGGATTTTCGCTCATGGTTGTTGCTGCTAAAGCAAATGGCTGACGACTGAATTTGTTGGAGAAGTTTTTGTGTAAGCGATAAGTGAACTGAGAAAAAGCTTTGCGATGGCAAAAGCTTTTTCTACTATGCATAACATAGAACTTTACAGTTTTAGGGAGGAGAAGAAGAGTTGATGGGGGTGTGGGTAACAAAAGTTTTCCAAATGCAAGTGATGATAATTGATATCATTTACATAAACATTTGCATATACATATATAAACATATCTGAAGTAAAGGAAAAGTTATAGCTATTACCTACTGGGAAAATATGTTTACTTATTTTTGTCTGTGTTTACATTTCTTTAAAGCTTTTGTTAAATTAAATAAGATCAGGTATAAAAAGTGTTCAATGACCGGCGGAATTTAAGACACCAAGCCCCATGACAACTAGTGAATAGTCGATATGAGAGGCTGGAATGTAATCTTTGAATATGTCTACCAAAACTGGAACTTTCTCACTTTACGAAAACAATATTTGGGTAATTCGGGTTTGTCTTTTGACGCTCTATTAGGAGTTAAAACTGCAAAGTTAAGATCTTTCTATTTTCCACCAATTTCTTTGACTTATTTCTTTATTTTTAACACATTTCTTGAAATTCATTCGCCTTCTGCTTCTCCACCCACGTTCTTCTGTTGATCCGCGTGTCGTATTAGTTGTTCAATTTCCAATCTTAAAGATTCAGTGCCAGCACAAATTAAATCGGGTTTCATTATCTGAAACGGACCACCATAGGGATGGGTAACCACACCGCCTGCCTCACGTATTAGCACATAACCAGCAGCACAATCCCAAGGATACATATCCTCAATATGAAAAGCATCCAAATTGCCAGCTGCCACCATGCACAGTGAATCCACCACAGCCGAATAGCCAACCAGTCTATGATATAAGAGTATATATTAAACAATCCTACTGCACACACACACACCACACACTTACCTTCTGGCCTGTGATCCCACATAATATATTCGTTTGATATGCTTATTTCTTATCTTGGGAGCATGTAAAAGACACACTTCATAGGCTACATTAGCCTCGTTTAGTCGCTCACAATTGCTCACATGTATGGCCTGACCATTGCAAAACGCTCCCTGTCCCAATTTAGCTGTGTATAGCTTCTTCTGCACCGGATTATTAACTATGCCCAGAACCAGCTCTTTGTTAATAGCCAAACCAATGGACACCGCTACATGGGGAATTTGTTTAATAAAATTGGAAGTGCCATCAATGGGATCAATTATCCAAGTGGGTGCATCAGTCAACTCTTGGTTCACCTTATCTTGCTTATGTGACTGCTCTTCGCCTATGAACTTGTGCTCGGGATATTTTAAGAGTATTTCCGCCATTAGATATTCCTCAATTTTATTATCATAGTCGGTGACAACATCATAGAATTGTCCATGCTTGAGGGAGACGCATTTACCCACATTTTCGTAGCCTTCCAGTAGAATTTCGCCTGCTCTCACAGCCAGAGGGTAAATAAAATTATACAACTCCTCAATTTGTGTTGTCATGATGAAAAGTGTAATCAAGTCGGCTAATTGCTGTCTGGGAGATTGCGATATTTGTTCTGACTTTGCCGGGAGGGAAGCTGACACTGAGCAGTGGAGCAGTTCAACAGGTTTTTTTTGTGCTTTTGGAAAGGGGCATTGACTGAGCTTTTATTTTTTTAATTTGTATTTGTTTAACCATTAAAACATTTGGAGGTACAGTGGGAACTAGTCTTAGAAAATAAGAGTAGAAAGTAAAAGTGGGAGGCGAAATCAGGGAGATCATATAGTAAATATTCTGTAAATAAAACATTAAAAAGGGAGAGGCATTAAATACAAAAGAAAGACTCGCTCCAGAGAGGTGTCTGGTATGCAACAAAATTTGTGAAATTAGAAGAACCATTAGTCTACATGCTAAAGTGGTTTTAATTAAAATCCAACCAACCAAAATGGCTGGTATACGACGATTAAGTTTGAAAAATCTGATGAAAATTACTCTTCAAAGGCCAATTTGGGCGCTTTTGGGTTTGCTGATGCTGCTCCCATAATTTTTTTAGGCTGCATTTAAATGTATACTGTCACTTAGAGCTCATTAATACAGATATTTTTGCTCGGTGTAACCTCCATAATATTTAAAAAGCCAAAAATACTACAAAATAGATTTTCCGCGATATCTTCAAAACAAGAGCTGATGGAGAAAAACAGAGTCCAGTTTTGGAGTCAGTGCACAAGAGAGGGCTGGACACAAAATGGCTGTTGGCCTGTGTAATTATAGCCGCACAATTTAACTTCTTATTCTGTGTTTGCTGGCTGAGATTTTATTTGCGCACACTTGGTTGAGTAACAATTTGTTAATATGCCAAGTGGGCCAGTGTTGTCAAATATGGCGCTGAAATTAAAGACCGCTAATAAGTTAGATGCTGAAAGTGGCCTAAAAGTGTCTCGCTGGACCGTTGCACGGGCTTTAAAGTAACCTGAAAACATAGTGCGACAAAAAACGACGGAGGCAAAAAGGTTACCAGACCGCCATAAGGAACCCCGGATGAAATTTGCCAGAAATAAAATGGCAACTGAATGGACACAAAGATAATAAGATTTTATAGCGCAATGCAAATATTAATTTTTTTTTCTAGATTAATTCTTGGTTTAATTTGAAAGGTCCTCATGCTCATGGGTGTTCGCACTATTGGTGGGATTTGAGGAAGGAACCCCTATTCATTTCTTAGAGAAATTTTGGAGCAGGATCATTGATGGTTTGGGGTGCGTTCTGCGAGTGTGGATGCTTGGAGCTGGCATTTTCAAGCACTGATATGAACTCCAAGAAGTACGTGGACATTTTTTAATTGAATTTATTGCCTTTTCTTTGCGGTAGCTTAAAAATTTCATATCCATCAGGACATCGCATTAATGCACGCCACACAAGGGAATAATGTTGCCCTGCAGTTTACTAAGGAGCTCAAATTGGCAATAATTAAGGTATGGGAAGAACTGTCCCTTAGTGATTTAAAAACCTCGTAGACAGTATGCCGAATAGGATCTATGAGGGCCTTAGTTCGCCGGCTATGGGTATCTTTGTACAAGCAATTGCCTCAGAACAACACTGACCACTTAGGTTTCAAAAGCGTCTCAAAAATTCTGAAATAAATCTCATGAATATAATTCGTAATTTCCACTAAGAAAAACAAAAAATTTTGTTTCAAAATGTCTTTGAGGGACAAACCGCTATACGCTTAGATTTTTTTCTGCTGGTAATGAAGCACTTTACTTATAAGATTATTTCTATTTTGGTGACGCTGGTTTCACCAAAATGGTCAATGTTGTTTTAAGTAGCTAGTACAAAATGCCCATGAACCGCAAACCAAGGCTTTGTTGGTAAAAGTGAAAACGCAATTCGGTCTATTTTTATCTCTAGTTTATGACCTATATGGACTCGATATTGTGGTACCCACTATCGCTGTTTTTCGATGCACCATCTCTTAAGAAGGCATTTAATTGGTCAGTATCTCAATATATTTAAAAGCTTAACCAATTTTATCGAGTGGTTTTCCATTAAATCTATGGGCGGGGTACTAACCGCTGGTCCATTGTAGGCGGGAATTTGGTATATTTTGAGCTCTCATCTATATTTGACCAGCAACACATGTTGTAACTGTTTGTTGCTAGTATAAATGTGCACATTTAACGCGAACTTGGCGTGATCAAGAAAAACTGGGTATGAGGAGTTGCTCCTAGATCGCTCTAGTTTCGAAATTTATTGGACCCGTTCCCAGGCTATTAAAGTGAATAAAATATATTAAATAGTTAACATTTTTCTATAGTTTGGATTGACATAACGGTTAATTTTTGCACTGAGAGTGTTGATGTTTGTCACTTCTCTCATCTTTAACGCAAAATTTTTCTAGATCCACTGTTTCTATGCGTACACTGAAAAAACAAGGTGTGGCTACAATTTTGCTAAAGAGTTTATCTACTTTTATACCCTGTTCTCATTAAAAATGGGACAAAGGGGATCATGAAGTTGTGCAAATGTATGTAACAGCCAGATGGAAGCATTTCCGACCCCATAAAGTATATATATTCTTGATCAGCATCAACAGCCGAGTCGATTAAGCCATGTCCGTCTGTCTGTCTGTATGAACGCATCGATCTCAGAGACTGTAACAGATAGAGCCACCATTTTTGGCATGTATGTGGGTGTATACTGTACCCAGATCAAGTTTGCTCCAGATTTGTCAAATTCCTCCTCCTCCTTCTTCTTACCGCAAAAAACTGTCAGAGCTACAATTTTTATGCTTGAACCTAGTGACTTAATATATATTCAGTAAGGCGCCTCCCCATTTATTCAAATTAATTTTAAAATAAAAGGAGTTCAAAGCTATAGGAACCACATTACTTGAAACAGGGTATTTTGCTGTCGGGGCACTCGAACGTAACACTCTTACTTGCTATATGAATAAAATATATGAATCGAATTTAAAATGCTTTTTTAGGCATTTTAAAATTCTCGAAACTATTCGAGTTGAATTTACCGATTACAAATGTAAAGCAATATCAAGTAATTGCCTATAAAAATAAATCTTTAAAGGTTCGGACGTATCCCGTGAGTTTGGTCTTCCTAATTAATTGTGAAAATTTTGCAGTTTGAGAGTTGTTTTTGTTTGTCTGCACTACTGTTCGGACTTGACAGGTTCTGATATCTGAACAGTCTATAAAGAAAAAAACATGACATTTGTCAAAGAAATTCTCAAGCAAAAACCTTTTAGGGATCAGAATGAATCATGGGCACACAGCGACAAAGAAAAGTCAACCATAAAATGTTTCAGATTAGCCTGGAATGGCACTTTAAATTTTTATTAATGTCGCTGTTGTGTATCTTCTCATCCTCCTCAAAAACATTGTGCGGCTAATAACAATACAAACACTCATTGAATCGCTTACACCATGGACTATTGCTGTACAACCTGTGTCAAAACAAGTGAGAAAGTCGGTCGGTCTTGACTATAATATAGTATACGAAGTTTATGTCCCATACATGTCAAACCTCTTATCTCTTAACATCTCTGAGATCTGTGGCTATATTGACTTTCGGCTGGAAATGATTCCTACTCCTTGTTACATACTTTGGCACAAACTTAACTAACATAAATATTTTAAAAAACTTCAATCCAACCTCTAATCCACCTCTTCTCTCTAAAGACTGGTCCAAGACCAAGATGCAGCCCCGTTTTAAACATATTTCTTATCTTATAAATTTTAGGCACCCACCCAACCCGGTCAGTACCACCAGGCGGTGGACCTCCCGGTGGACCACCGCCGCCCGAACGCTCAGGCCAAGAGAATCTACATGCTTTGCAACGCCATCGATTCCATGGAAGAGAAGGTTATGCAGGAGGATCCACGCTATCTCTAATTGCTGGCCATGCGGGCCACCTCCAAGCATCAGCATCTGAATGGAAATCAGGTGAATCTGTTGCGCACCCAGATCACTGCCTATCGTTTGTTGGCTCGCAACAAACCCATCTCTATGCAAATGCAACAAGCTTTACAGGCGGCCCAACAGCCACCGCCGCCCATAGGTCCACCCGAATGCCAGGCGGGCCTTCACCAGGTTCAGGTGGTCAGCCACCTCTACCCCAACAGCAGCAACAGCAACCACCGTCGACGGGAACTCCACCCTCAGTGTGCTCTCACGCCGCCGGCTAGTCCTTTGCGGCCAGCCAGTGCCGGGACAGAAAATGCAGCAACAGGTGCCAGCCTCCGCCTCACATGCAACAAGGACAGCCATTGCCTCCGCAACCTCCGGTAGGAATGGGCGGACCACCACCAGGACAGCAGCCACCACCCCAGCAGCAGCAGCAGCAAAAACAGCCACCGCCGCCTGAGCAACTGGGTAACATCAGTTGCCAAATGGTGGTAAACCTTGGCCATGGGAACAGCTGGTGGACAACCCTGATTCCGCCCTCGCCTATGCCAATGCAGGGTGTGCGAACAGCTGCTCTCAATCAGTTGGCTCAACCGGGTGCTCCGCGACCAGGTGGTCCGCCTGACAACAGCAACCCATGCCCAAACCCAATCGCGTGACCACTGTGGCCAAGCCGGTAGGCCTGGATCCCGTTACCTTGCTTCAGGAGCGAGAGAATCGCATTGCGGCCAGAATATCGCTAAGGATGCAGGAATTGGGTAACGTTTACCCGCCACCATGTCCGAGGATTTACGTTTGCAGGCGGCCATCGAGTTGGTGGCGCAAGAGTGTTGAATTTTGTTACAATTGCGAATGGAGTTCGTACAGTGCACCCGAAGGGCTACCACCCTGAGACGGCCCTGAATATGAAGTTCTATAAGAGGACCAAGCGACAGGGATTGCGGAGGCTCGAGCCACTGAGAAACTAGAAAAGCAACAGAAATTGGAGGCCGAGAGAAAAGAAGGCAAAGCATTTGAGTTTTTGGCTGCAGTGCTGCAGCATGGCAAGGATCTGAGGAATATCACAGGAATAATAAGGTGAGCATGCAAGAGATAAAAATGATGTCATTTATCTATTTCTATGCTACTTCTTTTAGGCTCCAATTTGCGCTGCATGAACAAGGCGGTGATGAACTACCATGCAAATGCGGAACGTGAACAGAAGAAGGAACAAGAGCGCATCGAGAAGGAACGTATGCGCCGTCTGATGGCCGAAGATGAGGAAGGTTATCGCAAACTCATTGATCAAAGAAGGACAAACGTCTGGCCTTCCTGCTATCCCAGACAGATATACATTAGCAACCTCACCCAGATGGTGAAGCAGCACAAAGATGATCAAATGAAGAAGAAGGAAGAGGAGGGCAAAACGCTTGCAATGTACAAGAAGGAACGGTTGATGAGTGGCGAATACATTGGCATCGATGAGGGTAGCATTGTAGCCGATATGCGTGTCAATGTCATTGAGCAGTGCAGCGGCAAGAAGTTTTGACTGGAGATGATGCACCCATGCTGAAAACATTTGGCATCGTTGGTTAAATATGCATCCCGGTTGGGATTGTATAATGATGATGACGATGGTAGTGGAATGATTGCGGTGCAATAGATGAGCACAAGTTGAGACAGCTCAAAGAGGAACAATCGCTCGAGGATGCCATGATAAGTCCGATAAGCAGCCAGGCGACGATCCAGAGTCGAAGGATTTGATAACCAAAGCCAAGGTGGAAGACGATGAATATCGCACGGAGGAGCAGACCTACTATAGCATACCACACCATACACGAGAAGGTGTATGAGCAGTCCAGCATAATGGTCAACGGACAGCTGAAGGAGTACCAAATCAAGGGCCTCGAGTGGCTGGTCTTTTTGTATAACAACAATTTGAATGGCATTCTGGCTGATGAAATGGGTCTGGGCAAGACAATTCAAACCATTTCCTTGGTCACCTATCTTCATGGACAAAAAAGGTCATGGCCCTTACTCATCATTGTGTCTCTATCCACTCTACCCACTGGGTGTTGGAATTTGAAAGTGGGCTCCTGCTGTTTAGATGGTCAGCTACAAGGGCAGTCCCCAAGGCCGGCGGCTGCTGCAAATCAAATGAGAGCCACCAAATTTAATGTGCTATTGACCACCTATGAATATGTCATCAAAGATAAGGCTGTCCTGGCCAAGATTCAATGGAAATATATGATTATCGATGAGGGTCATCGCATGAAGAATCATCACTGCAAGTTGACCCAGGTCTTGAATACGCATTACATAGCTCCCTATCGTCTACTCCCGACCGGCACACCATTGCAGAATAAGTTGCCAGAATTGTGGGCTTTACTCAACTTTTTACTGCCATCCATTTTCAAATCGTGCTCCACATTCGAACAATGGTTCAATGCACCATTTGCCACGACCGGCGAGAAAGTGGAATTGAATGAGGAGAATCATTTTGATTATTCGTCGTTCAAAATAAAGTGCTGCGTCCCTTCTTGCTGCGTCGTCTCAAAAAGGAAGTGGAGCACCAATTACCCGATAAGGTTGAATACATTATCAAGTGTGACATATCCGCGTTGCAACGCGTGCTCTACAAACATATGCAGAGCAAAGGTGTACTGTTAACCGATGGCTCGAGAAGGGCAACATGGCAAGGGTGGAGCCAAGGCTTTGATGAACACCATTGTCCAGTTGAGAAAGCTGTGCAATCATCCGTTTATGTTCCAGCACATTGAGAGAAATATTGCGATCATACAGGAGGACATGGCGTTGTTGCGGGTAAGCTCACCCGATTTTTTAATTACCCTGCATAAGCGTAAAACGTAGATTAAGGTTTACTTGGAAGAGATTGTCATGTGTCTTGAGGTGAACTGTGTAGCCCAGCCTTAGATTATGTGATAAATTTGTCAAAAGTAGTTAAATAAATCGCAATTTGTGAAAACAGCAATTTTGTGATTTATAACAAAAATTAGGAATAAATTCCTCATGATATTCTTGGTACACTGATAAAGGTTTCATGATGGGTCCATGACTTTCCTAGAAATTCAAAAAACCCGCCAAATGAAGTACCCATTTTTATTCGAAGGGGAACAATTTCATATATAGATCAGACCTAAAAATAGACCGATCTGCGATTTCAGATTCACTAACAAAGCCTTGATCTGCAGATTATAGTCATTTTTGTTCTAGCAAAACATTGACCAATTGGGTATCATCAGCTTCCAAAATTATGCAATAAATCTAACTAGTAAAATTCTTAACTATTAAATATCGTGGAAAACCTCGGTTATAGCCTGACAAATTTTTTTTTAAATATTTGGAGAATATGACAAAAATTGTTGCACGTTTCAGAAATATTTTCCGATATATATGTTTGTTTCTTTATTTTGGCTATTTGTCATTTAGGGTGCTATATGCCAAAAAGAGGTTATGGCAACATTGATCGGCGTTCTCAGAATGCAAAGCAACACCGATATTTCGCAGCACGGTGAACGGAAGAGGAATCAGTATTAAAAGCGAATCATCTCGAATCAGAACGATTGAAAATACACGTACACTTCAAAGAGAACAGAAGAGATCAACTAAGCTTACATTGAGAAAGAACGATTGAAAAAACAGAAGAACGCCGGCAACAAAACATGCAGTCTTTCGATATGAGCCAATCATTGAATACAGTGCGCACGCATCAGTTCAATTCGGTCGGATGTCGGTCCGTTTATCAGCATTGCACCGGGGAATTTATTTCTAACACCAGAGCCATTGCATACGATGAATCTCCCAAATTTCGTACCATTTCTTGCAAAACATCTAGAGGTAAAACGATAGTTTTAAATAACATCGTTTGGGTGAAATTTGTTTTGAGCGAAATTACAATCCCTACAATCATTTCACCAACAACAAATGGAAAAAAAGTGTTGTATTTTCGTGATTTATTAATACATTTTCGTAAGCTTCTGATTATTATTTTACTTGCTTTACGCTCACTTCATAAGTTGACCAAAAGTCAAAGAAAAATACAAATTTATTTTTTTGTGAACACACAAAATACTCAAATTTGACTTCTAGTTCCTTCACTCAATTAGATCCATTTTTACGGCGTGTAAGGCAAAGGTTTTCCTCAGCAATACCTTATTTTCTTCGTAAAAGTGCGATTCTTAAGTAGAAAAAATACAAATAATTTATATAAATCTTTTTCATATATTCTTGGTCGTTGAATTCCAAACCACTTATCCTTTGAAATTGACAGCTTATTACCTTTCGATTCATCATCATGCTTGACTCTATCTGACAATTAGGAAGTGAGATATGGCTTTAAATGTAGGAGCACCTACTGAAAAAATGAAAAAAGCCATGAAAAAATATTACAAATCGTTTTTTTTGAGATTACCATTCTAAACTATATCAAAAATTAAAAAAAAAATTACATTGTAAATTAGTGTTATTGGCCATTTTGTTTCATTGAAGATGGATATGGATGGTGTACCCCTTATAAGCTCAAACAAGTGTTTCTTTGGAGAAACAATGGCCCCATTCAGCAGATAATTTCCATTTATGATTTGTGATTTATGATTGCCGATTTTACCTGCTGAACGAAGTGATTTCGGGTCGATTAGTAAATTTTGACAATCATGATTGAACAAAAGGAATGATTCGCTAACACTTGGAGCAAACATCTACTACGAAATTTTATATTTCTTATTCGTAAAATTTTGAATTTAGATTTATAAGTGCTGTTTTGGAATTATCTGCTGAATGTGCCCAATGATTTTGATGTCTGCCATGTTTGATAATATGACCTTATCCTTCATTAAAACTAAATAAGTTTTGTTGAGCTTATTTATGCGTTTAGTTTGGAATGAGCTAATTTGATGCAGGGGTTGAGAAAAGCATTTTTGTATTTACAAGATACAGTTAAAGCAAATACACCTTAGACAGTCTTTGTATTTGTTTAGTAAACAGTTAAATTCCCCTGTCCTGCATTTAGAAAAGTGCGCAAAATGTGTGTAAAATTACCTTTATTAACCACTTCTGTTTTATCCATTTCAGGTCCGGATCTCTATCGTGTCTCCGGCAAATTTGAGCGTCTGCGATCGCATTCACTACCAAAACTGAAGGCCACAATCATCGTGTGTTGCTCTTCTGTCAGATGACCCAGTGCATGACCATTACTGAGGATTATCTCAGCTGGCGTTAGTTTGGCTATCTTCGTCTGGATGGTACCACCAAGGCCGAGGATCGCGGTGAACTTTTGCGTAAATTTAATGCCAAGGGTTCCGATTACTTGTCTTCTTACTCTCAGCGTGCCGGTGGATTGGGCTTGAATCTGCAGACAGCCGATACGGTCTGTAATTTTCGATCCCGACTGGAATCCCTCATCAGGATTTGCAAGCCCAGGATCGTGCCCATCGTATTGGTCAAAGGAATGAGGTGCGAGTGCTGCGCTTGACGACAGTCAACTCGGTGGAGGAGCGCATTTCGGCTGCGGCTCGGTACAAGCTGAATATGGATGAGAAAGTCATCCAGGCGGGCATGTTTGATCAGAAATCCACGGGCAGTGAGCGGCAGCAGTTTCCTGCAGACTATACTTCATCAGGATGACAACGAGGAGGAGGAAGAGAATGAGGTGCCCGATGATGAGATGATTAACATGATGATAGCGCGCAGCGAGGAGGAAATTGAAATCTTTAAGCGCATGGATGTGGAGCGCAAGAAGGAGGACGAGGAAATACATCCAGGAAGAGAACGTTTGATTGATGAATCTGAACTACCCGATTGGTTGACCAAGGACGATGATGAGGTGGAAAGGTTCCACTATCAATACGATGAGGATACCATTTTGGGTGAGTTAAGAACCCAGAAACTGTTTGTGTAAATTAAATCACATTTTTATTTTATTCTAACCAGGTCGTGGTTCCCGCCAGCGCAAGGAAGTGGACTACACAGACAGCCTAACTGAAAAGGAATGGCTGAAGGCCATTGACGATGGCGCCGAGTTCGATGAGGAGGAGGAAGAAGAAGATTCCAAGCGTAAAAGACGCAAACGGAAAAATCGTAAGGATGAATCCGATGATGATTCGCTCATTCTCAAGCGACGCCGCAGGCAAAATTTGGACAAACGTTCCAAAAAACAAATGCACAAGATCATGAGCGCAGTGATCAAGCATAACCAAGATGGGCGCACAATATCCGAACCGTTCATGAAGTTGCCCTCGAGGCAAAGGCTGCCCGACTACTATGAGATCATCAAGCGGCCGCTGGATATCAAGAAAATTCTTCAGCGCATTGAGGATTGCAAGTATGCGGATCTCAATGAGCTGGAAAAAGGATTTCATGCAACTCTGCCAGAATGCACAGATTTACAATGAAGAAGCCTCCTTGATCTATTTTGGATTCCATAGCACTGCAGAAGGTATTCGTGGGAGCCAGGCAAAGAGTGACAGCAGCTGCAGATGCTGCAGCAGTGGCTGCTGGCGAAAACATAACCGAGGGTCATGGGGGTGGCGGTGGGGGCGCCAACTCTGATAACTCCGACCCCGATGATGATGATGGCAACGATGATGGTTCGGATGATGAGGAAATAGCCACCACTTCAGCGGCAGCGGTGAAAATGAAATTGAAACTTAACAAATCGTTGGCAAGCGCTCCATCCACGCCAACCCAAACTTCAGCAAATGTAGGCAGCAGTGGAGCAGCCACCACATCGAAGAAACAAACGCGACGCAAGAGATCCCAGAAAAATATACCATTTCCGATGATGATGATGATGACATGGACTAGCTACCGTTGGGTATGATCTTTAAACGTGGCGGTTCCAGCGAGCAGAACTAAAATTGTACAATTATGACAAAAAATAGGTTTTTGGACATTTTTCTTTCTCCTTTTAATGGGTTCAATTCGGTCTTATATCAGGTTTTTTTAAAGTCTTGGGTTTAGTATTGTGTAACATCCCAAACTTAATTCCACCGAATCTCTTTCGAACCCATTAAACCAACTAAATTGTGTAGCCTTGATAGCCGGCTCTAAGGCTTCGTATTAATTAACTTTGCTTAGGTTTTCTTATGAATTGTATAGATTCTGGTTTATGAAAAATATTTTTTTGAAATATTTGTACATATTTCAGAATATTCTGTCAAAATTTTAAAACTGTTTACGAATTTCCTTGTCTTATTAATTTTATCCCCCCAATTGTAAACTCTAACTAGCTATAGCTATACCAAAACCCTCCCAAATCCTTCTCTGATAAAATTCTACTAAAGTAAACTCAAATTATACATACAAAAATATACATTTAACTTTACATAATTTAAAACAAAAATAAATGCATACTTAATAATTACCAATTTAGAGTAAATAGTGAAAATATTCATCGCAGAACTCATGTACGCTGCTGGCATACTCCTCGTCGGCGCTATCATTGCGACGCAAGGCTATCTTATGGGCATTGGCATATAAATCCTCATCGATGTTTGTATCGTCGCTTTCTAAAAATGGAAATAAATTGAATGGAAAATGCACATGGATTAATTAGGGCGGCAATTTTATAATTTATTTTAAGTTAGGGGAGGTTGGAAAAGCAAATCATAAAGAGTAATTGAAGAAACGACTCGTCATTATGACCTGCTACGCTCGCTAGTTATCAGAAGTAATTTCTAAAAAGTTCTAGAAGCTATGCAAGTAAAAGATTGTAAAGAACAAAAGAACTAAGGCTTTTATCGGAAATGTTGCCAACAAATATTGATTATTGCATTCCCACTTAAGCCTTTGATACTATGTATGAGGTCATAATACCAAGTCGTTTTGATTGTAACTCGCTCCCCCTTGGCAAACCAAATGCCATTAACATCTACACAGATGGCTCAAAATTGGAAAGCCAGGTGGGAGGCGGAGTTTTCAGTCCAGAGCTAGGAATAGAAATGTTATTCGTCTTTCCGACCATTTTAGCCTCTTTTGGCAGACGTTGTAGCTATCCAACAGGCTAACAACCATTTAAGAGAACTCGTGGTCAAGGAAGGAAATGTATTTATCTTTTCAGACAGTCAAGCTAGTGGAACAATACTAAAACACTTACTGAGTTCCGCAAATCTCTGAATGAGATGTATAAAACGTATTGCGTGGGTGCCTGGAGACCGCAGCTTTGAAGGCAACGAGATGGCAGACCGGCTCGCTAGATTTGGCACTACCGCCCAGTTCCTACCGGATAGGGTTGACGTTTGCGACATGTAAACTAAAAATAAGGAAAACTGTCTACAAGATGACCACGAACCGATGGAGATCAATTCACACCTGTGAAATATAGGCTTACTGCTCACTAAACTTTAAAGAACTTTACCACTTTCCCGTCTAGGCAGGCGGAATGTCTTTCTACTCGTAGGAGTTCTCACAGGACACTGTCTCATCGGCAGTCATGCCGCGAGACTTGGTAACAAACCACAATTACTATTGTAGAAGCTGTTGCTCAAAAAAAATTAAAAAAGAAAAAATACTTCCCATAAACTAACTAACTAAGTAAATTTTTACGGAACATTAGTAAAGTTCAAATAGCTACTTTGCGTCAACATTACTTTATAAGCTTTTTAATTTTTTTGTAAATCGGTATACAGAAACATTATACACAAATATAGTATGTCAAATGCTGCGTGGTATTTCTGGAACGTTAATAATAGGCACATCATGAGTTGAAAGGCTTGATAGATGTTTAAATCTTGATTACTAGGGTTGTCGAAATATCGATATCGAATACTTGCTGAATATATTTTTGGTTAGTTTCGGCCACAAACGCAGTAGGTTTTCTTAAGTCATTCTCTTGATATTACTAGTATTACGGATATTAATAATATCCAAGAGAATGACTTTGGGAAACCTTTCGTTTTGTCCAAAACCAAATAAAAGCATTCATAAAAATATCGTCAAAGTTATTCGATATCGATATTTCGACAACCCTACTTGACACCTTTGGAACTGTTATGAACTCTTTTTCACGCCACCTATCGAGGTAAAATCTGGGCGACTTTTTTTTTAAGGTGGTTTCCCCACGAGTCCTATCTCTGACGTAAGCCCTAGAAAGGTGCTTTTAATGGTGTCTCCAAAATAAGGGCCTAGTCCAATGTCGTCCTCCTTGTGAACATCCTCCTAAGATAAATAAATATTTTGAAAAACGAAAATTTGGTTAGAAATTTCAGAACTATTTTTCACACCACCAATTTACAGTATAAGAAAAATATAATTACTATGTATAGGGACAAAAGTATTTGGACAAAAAAATTCATAAATAAACCATTATATCTTTGAAACAAAATCATAAAAAATGCACATTTCTTTTGGATAATTGGTATGGTAAAGAAGCTATCAATAAAATATATAGTGATAAATAACCAGTTGGTTGAAAATATTAATCAAAATGTGCAAATGGGTGTTGACATAAGGATTAAGACAAGAATTCAAAATTATTTATTCTTGAGCAGATCTCATCAAATGCTAAAAGAATGATTGATTCTCAGATGGTGCCAACCAGAACTTAATTGCCTTAAATTTAACATTCAATGGATTAGCTGTAAAGTGGACATAAATATGCAGAAAAACAAATTTAAAAAATCAGGGATCGCAAATAAGAGCGGTGGACTTTAAAATCAAAGCCAAACAAGGTCCTAACTTTTTGAGGCAATCTCATATCCTGAAATTATGAGCAATCCAAAATCAGGATAACTTATTTTCAATTTTTAAATAAAATCGAAAAAGCAACTCTTATTTTATTAAAAGTTGAAATAGATATTTTTCAATTTTTATTTTAAAAAATTGAAAATATAAATTGATTTTGAATATCTTTTGAACCAGTCGGTGGATTTTAGAAGCAGGACATACATTCAGACTATGTTTCAATACCTTCATTGATACACGCGATGTCCTTGAAGGGATCAAATAAGATACCAAAATTTTTTATTGATTCAGTGCCACTTTATATACATATCGCTCACTTACTTCAAGTCTGTCATAACTCAACTGGGCAAGAAAGTTGTTCCGGTAACATACTCTCCATAAAATTGCAATTTTTGACTTTGATGTAGAAATATTTGCCGTGTTTTGTACTAATTTGTGTAAAATTTTCAAATTGATGTATCTTAAACTTTCCATGGCATGAATATATCGTTATATCATTTGTATTATTCATATGACAAAAGAGCATCGTATCTCAGTTGTCCTGCAGTCGTTATTGCACATACATACTTCGGCTTTCAGTTAAAACATTTTTTCCAAGGTTGACGTATAATGAATTGTCGTGCTGGTTCCAATATGAGAATAATTGAAGCTCAATTAAATTAGTTCGAAATTGACTATCAAACAAGGGAAGACTTCCAATAATTCGTCTAAGCATTGTCATTTTATTTGAGTGTAGACTCACCAAAATACAGATGGACCCAGTTTCATCTCAAGTATCCTATCCGTCAACAAGTCAGGTTAACACTACTCCACAAAGCATTCTCAACTAGTTTCTTAATTCAATTGAGGCGGCCTCTGGGAATGAAAAGACAGTTGGGGAAGATGATCCTGAACTCAATCTTGCAATAACCGAAATAGGCGCATACTCCCCCAATCCAATTGATATAAGAGAGAATTTCATGAAGTATTGGGAGGACAAAAAGTTTATGTATCCTCGATATCAACTGGCGAAAGTGATCCATTGCGTGCCAGCAACCCAAGTGTCAGTTGAGAGGGCATTTAATGCTTTAAAATTGGTCATGTTTGACTTGAGGTGCAACTTGTCCTCATATTCTATAAAAAAAATACTGTTCATAAAACTGAATATAGAATGCGATAAAGCATGCTGAAAAATTCATTGTCATTGCATTTTTGGTGGTAAGGAGTGCAACTCGAACGAGAAATAGGACTGGATTTTGAGATGTACTCTATGTAACACTCTGCAATTTGCAAACATTAAATATACGTGTTTTATATTTTTGTTTCTATTGAATTTACCTTTCCAAGCCGAACCTTTTACAGAATTTTACAGGTAGCCTTAGAGTCATTGCTTAAAAATGGCTTGAGCTATGAACTGAAAACTTGTTGTGTAGGATGGTACTATAAAGCAAGCCGAACCAGCCGGCTTAACTAGTTCAAAAGTGAAAAGTGTTTATCATAGCTCGTCACCGGTTAAAAGGTGATATGTTTTCCGAGGTAATCACGAAGAGATCCTTTTTCAAAACTTCTTCAAAATTCTTCTTTAAGCGGTCAGTTTTCGTTTGGGTTTTGCTGCTTAATAGGACACCGGTTTAGTTCGGTTTATGAGCACAAATTAGCGGTTTGGTTTATTTTGGTTCGGTTTACAGTTTGCATCTGCATTGTTGTCAAAATTTCTTGCATACATAAATCCTGGGACTGAAACACTGAGCAACTTTTAAATTTGGCAGAGCTTGGACCAACTTTTTCTTACGTGTTTGAGTTATGAGAGACTTAAAGTAAGTGAGCGATATGTATAAAAAGAAGCACTGAATGAATAAAATTTTGAGAATCCTTAATATTGATCCTTCAAGGACATGTATGTATCAATGGAAAGATATTGAAACATAGATCACAGATATATGTCTACTTAAAATGCAGCGCCTGGTTTAAAAGATATTTCAAATCAATTTTTATTTTCAATTTTTAAAATAAAAATTGAAAAATAACTCTTACTTTCAATTTTTACTAATAAAAATAAAAAATAAGTGTTATTTCAATTTTATAATAAAAATAACTGTTAAAAATAATTTTTATTTTAAAGGTTATAACTGTTAAACGATCCCTGAAAAATTACGGTTCCGGTTCTGAGTTTTAAACGGTTGTTCTTCTTCTTTATTCTTAGTCTTAAGGCTTATGGAATGGTCGCTGATCGTTATTCGAAACTTGTATTAGTGGCTCCGCAGTCTACGTGGGCCGTGTAGAGCAGTCACAGAATCCTGAGGGGATTCTTTCCTTTTCGAATTGGAAACGTTTCAGATCAAGATTGACTATTATTGCATTCGTTGGTCTAAACACTCTGGTTTATACACAAAAATTTGTCTAAAACTCTTTTGTGTTTATTGGCCTATGCCAATAGGTGTCTGTACCTATCATTGCAGTGGCTGCATCCTTGCGTGCCAACTCACTGAAATTCCCACTTCATGGGATAATGAAGTGTTAAGGTATCCTGGTGTAAGACTTACTTGAAGATGATATTTTCCCTAGTGTTTTGCTATCCGGAGGGAAAGCACATTTATCTGTTGGTGGTAGCTCTTTTTCATATTAAAGTCAGCACATCTATTTTAAAATATGTCATAGGTTCCTCGTGTCTAGCTCCTAGACAGATTTGTGTTTGTCGTTTTATAGGCAACTCAATGGGAGATCTATTCTCTTTTATACACTTGCAAAGTGTATTATACCTTGCCCAGAAGTTTGTAACGCATAAAAGGAATCGTCTCCGACCACATAAAGTATATATATTCTGATCAGCATGACGAGCTGAGCCGATTAAGCTTTTGTCCGTCCATCTGTCCGTCTGTCTGTTTCTACGCGAACTAGTCCTCAGTTTTGGAAGCTATCGAGCTGAAACTTTGCACAGAGTCTTCTTTTTACTGCACGCTGATAATATGTCGGAACCGACCGGGGATCGGATGACTACTTCTTGTAGCTGCCATACAAATGTTCGTTCGGAAAATGGATTTTAGTGAGAAAACTGGTTTGTTCTCAACATTATCGCTCTCAAACAAGGTCATGGTATATGTGATGTTTTTAAGCTGATTTGCGAAGTTTGGTCGAAGTCGCTAGCCGTTTGTGACGATTAGCTATCTCAAGTGTATCAAAACTTCGGTACAGACGAAGTAAGCTTTGCCTTTCTCGTTACTATAACATTTTGTGTCTGGGTTGGAGAGTTATATTGATTTTCACCATCGATTCCTCCAATGCACTTAGTTTAAATATGTAGTTCCTGCCTTCATTATCTGCTGTCAATCTTAGCAGTGTTTCTTCTTTCTTTAGGTTCATAGAGGTCCATCAAAATTCTCTAAATCAGTGGTGTCCTTAACACACACTATCAAGCTTATGATGGTGTGTGTATAAATGAAACGCGAAGTAAACGTCATTATGTCAAACATGGCCAAGCAAAAAACAAATATATGTGTGTGCGTGCTATTTTATTTCACAGAGCACACGTATTCTCTCTCTCTATGCGTGTGTCGGCTGCGACGCCGGCAGCATTTAATTTCCTATCACACGTGATAGGCAAATGACGTTTTGGGCACCACTGCTCTAAATGGATCCAGCCCCTGCAGCTAATATTTTTCGTCTCAAATATTCCTTTCCTTGATTTTCCTCTTCCACCTTTTTTTCAGTTTTGAAAAATTTCTACTAAATATCGAAAGTAATATAATTCAGATTTGGCAATCAATACATTTAACAACAATTGAAGATCTTAATACATAGCAAACACACTCCTACATTTGAATAGTTTAAATATTAAACTGATTGGTCCTCCCATTTGACTACATTTTGTCAAATGGCAACTGTATTGGTTTAACAGTCATATATTATATTTCGTAGCAGAATTCAAAATGATAATTTGTGAATTCATTACTTACAGGGTGCTGCTTTATAGTTATGTTAATAGGCTGCATGTGCTAAATGAATTATTAAGCTAGTAAACCCATAGTTTATTTACTATTTTCATACAAGTCACCCTGTATAAGTTTCAAGAACATCAATTTGTCACATTTATTTTCTTACAGGTGCTCGTTTAAATCTATTTTAATACTCTTAATGAATATTTTAAATTACGCAATACCTTCCCCCATTTAGCAGCTTACCTCTCTAAACTTCTGCTTACGCCTTAGCCTTAATCTGGAACTGGACAACACCGCCTCATCACCCAAATCCAGTTCATTCTCTTGTGATTCTCTCGAGTATCTCACTGGTGGGGCCAAAAACCAATAGGATTGCAGGATACCCCTCAGCCCCTGGCATTTGACGCAGCTCCTCCAGTTTCTGTGGCTGTTTGGAAAGGGCCTGATAGGATCTCAATTGCAAGGTGGCTCCTGGCAGGTGGAATTGATCAGTCTTATTACCGATTTGGCAGCCGTCGAACAACCATGGGATAGATTTTTACATCTGAATCGACGGGTATATTGGTATAGGCCACACCAAGGGCACGTCGATTCAGAATAAAACTCCAAATGGCCGCGCGTACGATCCAGATACACACCCACCAGGCATCCCTGAGAGAATTTCTGGCCGTAGGGCAACTGTTCGCCGCAATGTTGAATTTTACCAAAATATGAGTAGCCCCAGGATTGGGCATTGGTACCCAAAGCAGAGACAAAATGAAATTTAAATTGTTCCAAATTTACATGCTCCGTGCCAATGCCAAACATCTAGGGAAAAGGAGGAAATGTTAACAGATGTAACAAAGTTATCAGCCAGTTGAACCCTCCACCTACTCCGCCTGCTGCTGTTGTGGTTATCTTATCAATGCTTATTCATTGTAATCCGCATGAAGGGAGAATTGAGATCATCAGCAGCAGACAGCAAAAGTTTGTTCTACATATTTTGTGGGCTTATCGCCCACTTGGGCTGACATTCAGAGAGGTTGACTTACTACATCCGCGCCAACGCGGTGATGATACGCATTTCCCAGAAATGCACTCGATTCGGTTTCAAGGGTTTCGCGCCACGAACTATGGCCGTGCCCTGACTATAGGTGGGATGAAATGTGATGTCGCGTCCAGTTATCTGGGCATCTGAGTTGTCCGAGTTTTGCCATTGCCAGGTTAATTCACCAGAATCCTCACCACAGCGACACTTGATCAGATCAGGAATGTGACCCT